>SNQJ01S0020536.1:0-12223 GCA_010110895.2 Picea sitchensis | reverse complement strand
TTTTTTTTTTTCAGAGGTTCTACTTAGACCTGGGTTTTAAATTCACTAGGCATGGCAACAGTTCTTAAGAGAAAAATTATTATTAAACTTTACTCATCACATCATTCATTTTAAGGCCGATGAGGTCCTAAGGAGGTATAGTTTTCTAGTCACTAGGTTTATTAACTTACCATAGTTAAAATTGTGGTGTTCCCTTCATGGCATACTGCATGCTACAAGGGTGCCACTCGCATGATTTTATTTGATTTGCGCAACGTTCCCTTCAAGACACACTACGTGCTCCAAAGGTGCCACTTGCCTCTTGAATGATTTTAGTACACATCAAACCGCTCGAGTCAATACTTCACCGGTTGATCTTGTGGGAGACTAAGGGCCTCAAAGGAATAAGGACTCTTCCTTATTGCATGCCCCTTAGAATCATCGTGAGAAACTGTTACAGTTTTTCCTCATGGCATCATGGTTATTCTATAACTAGGTAGTCGTTAACCTATAGTTCGAGCCATGGAAGGAGTGCTAGTAGGTTGTGGTAGGGTTTCTGCCACACATCTCCCTCAATGTCTTTAGTTGTCATGTGTGACCCCTTTACTCCAAATGTGGGTCTTGTCGGTAAGCTATTGTCAGCCTGCATCCATCAAAGAAACATGTCATCGATAACAATCAACATCATAATATCTAATCATATGTACATATGTCACATAAACAACATTCAAACCCTAACAATCCACTCCCTTACTCGATCCGGAGTCCAAGGAGTTTCATCGATGCCCTGGTATCCTCTAACATCCAGAGTCCTGCACACTTAGGAGAACCTAGTCAATAGCACATGTCGATGTAAATACAACAAAAATAACATATACTCAAATCCAAAATATATCATAATCATAATGAAAAACAACTAAGAGTATAATGACCTGGATCACTTGCACGGAAGTGTCCTCAAAGGATAATTTTGCTTAGTGTGCACAAGAGCGGGATGTTACATACACCCCCTCTTGTTTTAAATTTCGTCCCAAAGTTTGGCAATATATAAATGTCAAAATAAGGTGTCTAAAAATATCAATATGTCAAGCTATCAAACAAAAATGGAAATTCATGACGCATATCATATGCGTCCTCCCAGATTGTCGAGTGCGAACTACTTGTCGCATTGGAGCTTCACCTGATTGATTGTTCGATGCCATAGCTATTGAATGTGATGGTCCAAAATGTGGATTGGCTCCTCCGTGAGTGCACCCTCGCCTAAAATCTTCCAAGAACTCAATTCAATCACATGTGTAGGATCATTGACCTAAAGTCGCACAGAGATACAATATAAACATTGTGCAACACCCCATGAATGAGGCATGTCTAGCCATTAGTCGCTTCATAATTATGGTTGACGAAATGTGCATCAACAAACCTTTATATCTATCATGCGCTTCTTTCGTCCCCTTTCTACAGTTCCTTCACTTCTTTCAATACCAACTCAAAGGCATATGACACAGTCACCCATTAAGAAACTCAAATGGTGCCATCTCAATGGTGATTTGGTAGTTGTTTTTGTACGTAAACTTGGCCAGTGGTCATGACAAATCCCAACGTTTTTGTTGGTAAAACACACACATACACAACACAACCTTCCCAAACTAGTTTGTTCCTTTGGTCGTCATGTCTATCTCAATGACATGTTGTACTAAAGTTTAGTGGTGTTCCCAAGGCATCTTTGGAAACTTGTCCAAAATCATCTTGAAAACATTGAATCCCTGATTGCATATGATTCCTTTCATATGTCTGATAGTCTCAAATCTTTCTGATATAAAATGTAGCTATACCTAGCACTTGATGCGTTGTACTCATAGGTACAAAATGTAAACTCTTCGTTAGAGTGTCAATTGTCATGACAATCAAGTCATTCCTCCCTACCATTAATGACAATCCCAACAATAAAGTCCCTCGGATGACTTCCCATTTCTATTCCATAAAATCATGTGGTTGTAGTAATCCTTCTGGATGTCTACATTCATCCTTCACCTACCGACCTTCTAGACATCTCGCCATGTAGTTAACGATGTCCTCCTTTATCACTTCCAGATGAACAAGGGCTTAAGGTCGGTCCTCATCTTCATGACTCCTCGATGAGCCATGTTCACTACTCAATGAGCTTAGAATAAGATCAAAACTTCTCAATTCGTCATTGGGTTGAACTAAATCCGGTTATTATATCTCAAATATCTGTCATTGTCCATAGTATTTCCTCCATTTGGTACCATCATGGTGTCTTGCCCGAAAAATTCCATACCCTCTTTATACCAGTCAGCATCATGTTGTCATTAGAATCTCTTCACATAGATTCGTTTGAAGAGGTATCATTGAAAATACGCGTCGTCTTCGACTCAATGCGTCGGCCACTCTATTCATTGTTCCTTTTAAGTAGGAAATCTCAAAATCATACTCTCTAAGAAATTTTGAACAACGTCGTTGTCATGTGTTCAAGTCTCTTTGCTTAAATATGTGATGTAAACCACAGTGGTCCATTTTTAGTTAAAGTGTTTGTACAATAAGGTAGTGTCTCCATACACTCAAGCCATAAACAATGGCTAACAAGTCCAAATCGTTCATCTCATAGTTCTCCTCATGCCTTCTCAACTTTCTCGAGATATAAGAGCTCACTCAACCGTCTTGCATTAAGAGTCCACCTAAGCCATCCTTGGATGCATCAGTGCATACCAAGAAATCCTTATCCATGTTAGAGAGAATTAGTATCGGTGTTGTCGTCAAAAGCTCCTTGAGCCTCCGAAATGCTTCCACGCATTTCTTGTTCCAAACAAACATCTTGTTCTTCTTGTGCAATTTCGTAATTGGATTTGCAATATTGAAAAAACCCTCGATGAAACCTCGATAGTATCCCACTAAACCCATGAATCTACGCACTTCTGGGACATCTTCGATGCAGGCCATTCCACAATAACCTCGATCTTTGTTGGATCGACAATGACACCTTCACCGGAGATTACATTCCCTAAGTAGTGAATCTTCGATTAATAAAAGGATCATTTAGATAGTTTCCCATACAATTTGTTCTCTCATAGACACTATAGTACCAAGCGCAAGTGTTCATCATGCTCCTCCATCATCCGAGAATATATCAAAATTAATATTCAATGAATAATTGGATGAACTTGTCCAAGTATTCATGGAACACCCAGTTCATCAAGCTCATAAATATCCCTAGGGCATTCGTCAGTCCAAATAGTAAAACCGTAAACTTGTAATGTCCAAATCTCTTCTTAAAGGTGGTCTTAGGGATGTCGTCCTCCTTGATGTATAAATAGTGATACCCTGTTCTCAATTCCATCTTTGAAAACACCATTGTGCCTTTCATTTGATCAAATAGATCATTAATCCTTGGCAACATATATTGGTTCTTGATCGTTTCCTTGTTAATTGATGGTAGTCAATGCAGAGTCTCCATAACCCGTCCTTATTTCATATAAAAATAAAACGCACACCCCACGGTGACACACTCGATCATATAAGTCCCATGTCTAGCAACTCCTTCAATTCCATTCTAAACTCCTGTAACTCAGGGGTCGACATCCGATAATGTGTTCTCGATATCGGTTCAGTTCATGGTTTTAGCTCTATCATAAATGCCAATTCCCTCTTAGGTGGAAACCTTGGTAACTTCTCTGGGAAGACATCCACAAACTCTCATAATAACATAAGGTTTTTCCAGTGCTTCCGCCATGCCTTTTCCATTTAACACAAGGATGGCATATAGCTACCATCCCTTGCCCATTATATTTTGTAGTTGCAAGGAAGAGATGAACCCCATAGAAACTCCCTAGTTTCGACCCACAATCACGCGTCTCTATCACTCATCATTGACCAAGCTCAAATGTTTTGTCTTACAGTTGATTATCGCCTCATGCGATTCCAACCAGTCCATATTGATCATGTAATGAACCCCACACTTACCCATAATTTGTTTTTCTAGGGTTATTATGAAATACTTTCATTTATTCTCTAACAATTCTTAATGATACTATGATGTGATTTAACACTACTTTTTATTTTCATTCCTTACATTTACCATATCCTTGACAATTGGAACTAAAGAACTCTAACTTATTCCTATTCTTAAGGAAGGTAGTTTGATACCTAAGCGAATGTAACTATATACATATATAGTTACTCACCGTAGAGTATGCATTCAATTTGCGCAAGCTATTTATATACATATTATGGAAAACAAAAATTGCACATTTCGACACTCGCTTCGTATTAAGGAATTTATATATATTCACCATCGAGTAAACATTCAATAAGGGCAAGTTATATACATACTCTGGAAATAAATAAATGCGTATTTCTATACTGGCTTTGAATTAATGAAATTAACCCCTTAGACTTGTGTGACGGAACACATTCTATCCACATGACATTCGACACGTGATAGCATTAAGGCCTGGAACAATTGAATCAAACAGTTGGGTGTTTGTTGCTTATTCTTAGTTGTTTACTCCACTCATTAGGAATAAACCTCTAACTAACACTAGAACAAGGAATAATGGATTTGGAATGAAGTATAGAACTCTAACTAAACTATAACCTAGAACTAATATGTCGTTACACTTGTCCTAGTCTGATAGTATATGACTATCATGGTGTAAATGAGCCCTGCCAATGACATTTATGGAGGTCTATAACTTGTCTCCTTGGGACCATCACTTGTTTACTGTGTCAATCAAATTGCTTCCACATTGATATAATCACATGGGCTGGGTAAAAATCTGTATTAATTCCATTAAGATTAACCTATGGGGATTCTCCCAAGTCTATTGTTTCACCCATCCTCTCGGCTCTATGTAGCTTGCCCTTTGTTTACTGTGATAACCCTCTTTCAGTATTTCATGGTAGCATAACCATCACTTTGGTGTGTAATTTCTAACCTTGTACAATATCTACTGCAAACTGATATTCAGAAAAGAACAAAAAAGATACAATGACAAATACAAACATTACACAGAGATGTTTCACCTGGAAACCCAAACCGGGAAAACCAACATATATTATATTCATACATTGTGTTACATTGTTTACAATACAATATACATATAGGAGCCTGGCTGACATCTTAAACCCTAACCCAATGACACGGATTAGTCCAAAACCCTAAGTTCATGTAGGAAATAAGAAAACCATCGACCAAAAAACCGTAATGTAGAAAAACCACCTAAATATCATGTGGTCACGAGTATGTAGATCGATATGTCATCGAATTTTTTTTTTGAGCTACTAACCCCCAGCGGGGCGCAATACCACTATCTAACCCTAGCATGAAGCTCAAACTCTTTGCTACTCGTGCAAAGAATATAACACATACCAACATTCTCCCACTTGTTGTTTTCTTTTGCACACGTAAATTCTGAGGTTACATAGTCAACAATCGGGGCAAGAATATAACACACATACCCAACATGGTGGAGTTGGCCTCGCTCTGGTAGACCCAACATTCTCCCACTTGTTGTTTTCTTTGCACACATGGGGTTACAGGGTTACATAGTCAACAATCCAGGGCAAAGAATATAACACATACCCAACATGGTGGAGTTGGCCTCGCTCTGGTAGAGAAGAGCATGGCGGACCACATCTATCAAATGCTACCATAGACTAGGTAAGGATTCTCTGGTTGTTATATATCTGAATCTCAATTTTAAGAAATGTTTTTCTGTATGTATCAGTTCTTTCAGAAACTCTTAAGAGGGTCTAGTGTAGAATTTTGGTAATGGCATTTCACTGAGTAGTGTTTTGGGGTTTACTTTTGATTTATACCTATCCTTCGTATTGTTTTCTTGGACCATGCGTGATGACGACTTACTGTATTTTAAATGTTTCTTTGTCTAAGTTCCTCGAACCTTACGGTCTCGAGGTAAAATAATAGTTCGTACTTGAGCCCTTCGGAAAATCTATTACTTCGATAAAGCTTCAAAATTGATTTGTGGTTTTGATTGTGTGCTATGTTGTTTTCTTGGGTTTTCTACCCTAGTCGGGAACTAGTTTTCAAAACTGTGTGGAGGAGCGTTTCCTTATGACTTTCATGTCATTGAGTCTTTCCCTTTTGTTATAGATACGCCGATATCAAGTAACTCTAGATTTTTTTGAGTGATATCCTTGGTCTATAAATTTATGAGGGTAAAGTCTTGGTACTCGTGAAGGTCCCGAGTTGTTTCTTTGAAGGGAATAATTAGTTTTCTTTTATATCCATGCCTTATGAAATCACAAAATGCCTAATTTCTTGAGTATGCTAGTAATGCTCGGTCTTTACTACATTTGACGTATTCCAGAAAAAAAAGTGTGGTAAAATGTTAAAGAACTCATGAGATAAATCTTTGCAATACAATTAATTATGTGAGAACTTATTTCTTGGCATGTTCAATTTAATTCGTGTTATCCAAAAATTTAAATGACATTCCTTTTAATCTACAATTCTTTCCCTTTATCTATGACTCTTTTGTACCAGTATGAATACCATTTTTGTCTCTCGTTATTTTAGCTTATTCCGGGCCTTTGGGATCTGGACGAAGAATTACCTTGTTTGTTGTCCTAAAGGTTTAAATCTCTTAACTGCTTTTATCAAATCACATCCACGAAAGAAAATTCAAGTTTATTTAAAATTATATTCGTGATGTTTATTTCAAGAGGATTTTGATTAAAACAAGAATAATTTCGTAACCTCGTTATATGGCCAGTTGGACAAATCTTGAGGATCCCAGATTGACAGTGTACATTCTTCATTATATTTGTTTGGATGATGTATGATTATTCTCTTTTTGGAAATATTGCTAAATGTTTGGTTTCTAAAATCTAATGATGGGCCCCTTTTGACTACAAGGGTACCCGTCAGGCAGTCCTTTCCTCCTCCAACCCCCCTTTGGTTTGTGGATGACGTTGTCAAGGATGTTGAGGAGGAAGACAACTTTTACTTTAGACCCCAAGTTAAGTACAGTCCAAAACTTTCCTGTGTTGTCTCTTTTATAATTATTTTCATTGGTAATTTAATTTTACATTCATCATAAGAATTTCAATTGCTTCCTACTAAATATTAATTGAAATTCTCTTCGTATTTTTACAGGATTCGTGTGCATGAAATCGTCGAATTTTGGAAATTTCCTTACGCAAAAGGTACTTGGGTTTCTTTACAGTACTCTCAGAGTTTATCAATCCATGTTCTAATAAGCGAACTAACTGTCCGACCTAGAATATCATTATTGTGGAGGGTTCAATCCAGGCTCCTATAGTGACTGGTTAACAAATATATTCAGTTGTAGTAATGATGTTTCATTGTTGGAAGATTATAAACGCAATAATTATGTAGGGTTGAATACACCTTTGTTTTCTGGCCTGATTTTAGGATATGTAATAAGTTTAATTACATCTTCCGTATACTTATATAACAGAGTCCCATTTACAATTAATACAAAGAAAATATCTTACTCAAGGGATAGAATAAAACTGTGAGAGTTATACTACATTTTATTTCATTTCAACAACATTTGAGTCAATAAATCCATTCATCCATAATTAAAGAGATGCATTATATCAATCATCAAACAAATAACGTTCAATCAGAGAAGGAGTATATGGACATATGTGAGCAATTATCATACAACAAATGGAACAATCAAGTTCCTCCCAAACTTAGAAGGGAACAACCAAATCTACTTGCACCGCTCACCACCTAGCCTGACCATGAATCCATGAGGGAGAACTCTAGAACTCCTCCTCAGCTATAGTCCTTCTATTTCAGAAAAATTCTCCTTTCCTCACACTCAGAAAATAGTTTTCATAATAGCAAGAGATAATTATTTTCCCCAGCATACTAGGCAGCGTCCTGCCTCCTCCCATATGATATATATATATCCAAAAGCAATTGTGCCTAGGTCTTTTCCCCTTGGGAATTTTTGTAGCTTTCAAAATCCATCATTTTCAGCGGGTGACAATGGACAAATTCTTGATTTTACACTTGTAACATTCAACTCTGAGGCAGTTCGAACATGTTCCCCACTCATGGAGTCATGGTCATATGATTTCAACCTGGTTGTTCCATTTGTCCATCAACAATAAATATAAAAAATATTTGTTTCTTACAAGTGTCATAGTCAAAGAGTTAGTTGAATCAAATAAAATATTTTCCAAACATTCATACTCATAAATTAAAATTAACTAAATTCAAAATTGAAAATTTCCATAAATTGCAATAATTTTCCAATTTCGAATTTACCAAAAACGGAAATAAATTCCTAAGTATTTTCAAACTTAAAAATATTTTATTTTGGGAGATGTTACATCCTTTCCCCCTTCAATAAAACATTTTCCTTAGTGTTCATCCCTTCCTTAGAATAGGATCGGATGATATTTATGCAACTCTCCTTCCAACTCCCAAGTGGCCTCCTTAGGACTAAAGTGCTTCCATTGCACTTTTACCTGGGCGATGGCTCTGTTATGAAGTGGTATTTCTCTCCTTTCATGAATGTGTAGAGGTTCCACTTGGAACTCGCCTTCTGATTCCACCTACACCAAGTTCCAATTGATCATATGATTAGGGTCATGAACATAAGTCTTTAACAAAGAAACATGAAATACATTATGAATTTTTAGATCTGCGGGAAGTGCAAGTTGATACGCCATGGGTCCAATTCAAGCTAAGATCTCGAAAGGACCACAAAACATGTGTGCCAACTTGGCACAATTCCCTACCTTTAGTGAACTCATTCTGGCCTTGAATTTTAAATAGATGTGGTCTCCCACTTGAAATTCTAGGTGTCTTATTTTCAGGTCCGCATAACTTTTCTGTCTTTCATGTGCCTCTTTTAAATTTTGTTGTGCGTATTCTTCCTGGAGACTTTATAATCCCACCATGAATCTGTCAACTCGGTTATCGCATCTAATCATATTTGTACACTTTCTGTTGTACAGTATTTTGAAGGGGCTCATCCTAGCCGAAGTTTGCTAACCATTGTTGTACGTAAATTTCACCAAGTGTAGGTAGTCTTCCCACTTGATTGATTTTGTCATTGCGTACATGCGTACCATATCTTCTTCGATTTGGTTTTCTCATTTGGTATGACCATCTATTTGTGGATCATAATCGATGATGAAATTCAGGTTAGTATATAACCCTCCAAAGAATTATTTCCAAAAAGTAGATGTAAATTTTACGTCTCTATTTGAAATCACCGTTTTAGGAATACCATGTAGTCTAAAAATTTCTTTCATGAATATTTCAGCAATGTTAATAGCTTTAAAAGTAGACTTCAGAGGAATAAAGTGTGCAGACTTACTAAGCTTATTGATTACCAACATAATTGAATAATTTTGTTTTTGAGTTCTAGGAAAACTTGTAATAGATTCTAGTCATATAGTCTCCCATTTCCATTCCGGCACAGGTAAGGGATGCAACAGGCCAGTTGGAAGTTGGTGTTCGGCTTTCAGTGCTGACAATATTGACACTTAGCTAAGTATTTTGTTGTTCCTCCCTTCATATTAAGCCAATAAAATATCTTCCTTAGTGTTGTTACCATTTTCTGGTATCCCAGATGACTAGAATATGGTTTCTTGTGTACCTCGTCCAAAACCATTAACTTTAATTCAACCGAATTTGGTATATATATTTTGTTTTTAAATCATAGTAGACCATTTCTGTCCAAACTCAGATCTGTTTTGTCTGAATTTTTTGTATTATTCCATAAATCTGCCACTGTTTTATAGATTTATAAATTCTATAAATTATAATCTCCGTGAAAATAAACCATAATCGTCATATGCATAGTAAAACATGATATCATTCATAACTTAACCATTATACGAATTATATGATATTCCTTCTTTATTTGGCTTTGTGTGTCTCTTTGTATCAATTGTTTTTATTTTTCTACATTAATTAATGTTTTGGTGATCTAATACTATCAAGACACTCTCATTACTGAATTCCATGCGTACATATAACCTAATGATTAGAATCAAGGGATGTTCTTGTTGTGTTATAAGAGCCTGGTGTGTCATCGCATTTTCTTCCACATACATGATTTCTTTGTTGGAGTGTTTTGACTTCTCAGTTGGTTAGCATGGTGCGCATGATCATTAAAAATGATTCTTAAGGTTGTTGGTGTTTCTTTTCCCTAGTATTATAGATCATGATCATTAAAACTTATATCCTAAAGTTTCACCAAGAGAAAGATTGAAAGGAAAAGAAAGACATTCCATACCTTGTACTCATAAGATATGTTTTTTGGAATTATGTACATGTTTCGCGATCTCCCTTAAGACAGTTGTAGAGAATAGTCTGGTTGCGGTAATAGTGGAGAAAATTATTTTTAAAACGTGTCAATACTTGAAGATTGAGAATCTCTTGTCAAAATAATTGATTATTATCATTAGTTACATTCTTAATTCGAGAGGCTATTATTCAACAAATGAGATCATAATTTGAGCGTTGTTCCATGAAGGAATCTTGAGATCGTTGAAGGATATCTCGAAACCGTGAAGAAAGTTACCAATGTGAAGAATTTATACCAGGATTGACGGCATAGGATAATTACTACCTTAAAGGAGTAAATGAGATCCTCCAATTAGTTTCTCCTTCAATATGTTTCTTATTTGGTTTTCTTCATATTTTTGTGTATAGGTCCCGCAGGTAAAAAACAAAATACATGGAAGAATGGCTACGCCTTCGATTATTCTATATTATAGAAATTGAATGGTTATGTCGTCCATTTGTCGGAGGTATATAACTAAATCCTGAATCTCCTATTGCGAAATTAATGCAAGGTTTTGAAAACTCTATAACTATTACAAGCAACCGATTACAACCATTATGTTTATAATGGAAAACACAAATTCGGTTGGGATAGGTAAAAATTATCTCTGCCCATTTTTTAAAAATTATTGTGTGTTTAATCAAGGGGATTAAAAGTTGGGCGCTCTTAACCCCATGTCTCGGAACTAGAACTACGAAAAGGGAGTTTCCAATGCAACGATGTGTGTTTTGAATAATCAAACATACGTAGTAACATGGTAACTGTATCACAATATCCTTTTATAAATCACACATCGTGCTAAACCAACGAGTATCCAAGACCTACCTGCAATTAAACTCATCAGAAGGAATTACAAAAATGAATTACAAAAATGCCCCTGAAAATAAGTAACCAAATATGTGATCATTATCACAGTTATTACGGGCCTTCATTACTTTTTATTAGTAGGAAGCAGTAGTAGATCTTAACTGTCAGAAGGAGTAACCAATTTAGAGAAAAATAAATTACTGTTGAGAGGTTGATGACATTTAAAATCCAAATGTTTTCTATTCATTTCTGATAAAGATATCACATACAAGGGATAAAGTAAACACATATAGCAGTTTAAAAACAAAATGCAAGCAAGGTTTGAGTCTGGGGCTCATTCTAGCCAGGCGAGAAAAATGGATACAACCTCCATGAAGAAAAATGAAATGCAGCAAGAAAATCGCCAGAAATAAATCATTCCCAACAAGAACTAATTCATTCGCAGCATAAAATTCACTACAAGAAATAAACCAATCACAGAGAAATAAAATGTTTGGAGAACTCGAGAGACATTTCTCGACCAACTATATTCAACATTCCTTTCTTATGGGTACCTTCAAACATAACAAAGGGCCCATCAATAGATGAAGTATACAAAAATATACCTTCAATAAAAAGGAAGAACTACAGAAGAATCTAAATGTAACCAAGACATTCATCTCTTAGAGAAACCTATAGGATTTCCAAACCCAAAATCAAGGTCAGGAAAGAAACAATAATTGGAGTATTGCAGAGAATAAAGAAAATGCACATAGGACCTTCAACCATAACTTATCAAATAAACACCTTCGCCAACTGTAGAATTGGAACCCAACAACATAAATTACAAAATTGTTTATCAATTAAGGGTGAAACCACTAAGCAATTTTTCTCCGAAGCTCCTGACTGAACTGGAAACTCCAGATCTTTGAACGTAGACATAATATATGCAAGGTTAAGTATATGTATGTGGCACAAAAACCCAAAAGTTCAAAGACAAGAAATGGAACTCCACAAACTTCTAAACTCGAACCAGAAGGTACCCTTAATCTCCGCTAGAAAATTTCCAAAGAAAATAATGTTTCAATGGTGATATCTTCATTCTCCATCTTGATTTGAGTTTCTTCTAATTGTGCTCT
>SNQJ01S0020535.1:104034-114710 GCA_010110895.2 Picea sitchensis | reverse complement strand
CCTGCTCTCGGTACTCCATGTCTAGGACCTGTGGGCCTCGAGACATGATCTCCTAGTTATCCCTAGAAATCGGGGATAACAAGCCCAACAACAACCCATGGGGGACGAAAAGAAAGATGATGGAGAAGGAGACTATTAAAATGTTGCTCAAGGAAACCCTCGCACGAAAAAGGAATGAAGTGATGGACAACTTTGCGCAAATCCTTCGACGACTACCCACATGAAAAGCATATTCATCAAGTGGCCAAGCAACCCCCTTCAAGGTACAAGTAAATTTTTATACTCCATTATTTGAAGGACTGATAGATGCAGATGTTGTAGATAAATGGTTGAATCTGCTCGAAGGGTATTTTTTAGTCCACAATTTTTCCGATAGGGAAAAGATTACTTTTGCACTCCTCAAGGTCATCCCCCATGTTAAGGACTGGTGGGATACTTACTCTAAGCAAAGAGATGTAGAGGAATCTGCAATATTTTTGGTTGCCCCTACCTGGGATTCCTTCTGGGACACCATTAAAGAACAATACTACCCTATTGGAAGCTACAAGGACCAGTACACCAAATGGACCACCCTGTGTCAAGAAAGGGACCAGACAGTACCAGACTTCACCAATATTTTCCATACCTTGCGCACCAAATTGGGTATCAAAGACTCTGATAGACATCTAATGCTCAAATACTATAGTTGTTTGCATAGATACATTCAAACAGAAATGGAGTTTTTGGACATCGCCTCGTTGGGAACGACTTATATATACGTTGTCAAGATGGAGCAGAAATTTAAGCAGAAGAGGTGAGAGTTTGGATCTGCAAACTCCTCACAACCAAAGCAAGGCAAAGGCAGCCCCAACCCACATAGCAAGGGACCAAGACGAGATGGCCACTCTCAGGAAAACCAGTCCAAGCCGCAACACAAGAAGGGAAATGAGAAAATGAAGAAAGACATGGGAAAATGGTGTGAGTACCATAAAATCCCTTGGCACAACACTAAAGAATCTCTCTCCAAGTAGTCACTCGTGGTCGAGCTGAAGGCTTCTGAGACAGAGGTTGATTCTGATTCTGAATCAAATCCACAAGGATGGAAGCAGATTATAGATGTTGAACCCAGTGCCACTGTCGCTACCACCAAAGTCCAGCCAAGTGAACCCGAAGAACCAGAGGAAGGGGAATGTCTCTTTCACTCATAGGTGTGGGTAAAGGGGGCTCTGCTTAATTTCATTGTCGATAAAGCCAGTCAGAAGACCTAATCTCAGCAGAGTTTTTCAAGCGGTTGGACTTGCCGACGACCCCATACCCACAGCCCTACACCATCGAATGGCTTCACCAAGGGATGGATCTTCATGTCAGCGAACAATGTTGTCGTCCCTATGGCATCAAGCCTTTCAAAGATGAGGTATTGTGTGATATTTCTTCCCTTAAAGTTTGTGATGTTCTTTTAGGATAACCATACTTATGGAAGCGTCATGTTGTGTATGAGTCTAGACCCCGTAGTGTTATTATTACTTTGGGTAGACAATTGTACAGGATACCAGAGGTAGCGTTGCCTACCTCTATTTCTTTAATCTCTGCCAAGCAATGCAGTAAGGTCATTTCACAAACCGGGAAGTTCGTCCTCTTTGTGATCCATGCTCACAGTAAGAAGAAGGTCGTTGCCACATCAGTGGCCTCTACACAGAGCCTCTCTTTGCAGCAGAAGCAAGTGGACGGGATTGTGGAAGAATACAAAGACATATTCTCCTCACCAATCGGGGTACCGACACACTACCAAGTAAATCATCCAATTGATCTGACCCCTGGTGCACCTCTACCTAATGGACCATTCTATCATCGCTCGCTGATGGAAAATGACGAAATTAGGCATCAGATCCAAGAGCTTCTTCAAAAGGGGCACATCAGACCCAGGTCCTCCCCTTGTGAAATCCCGATTGTATTAGTGCAGAAGAAGGACGGGACTTGGCATCTCTGCATTGATTACAGAGCCTTAAACAAAATCACAGTCAGGAACCAGTACCCAATTCCCAGGATTGATGACCTTCTTGACCAACTCAAGGGGGGAATGTTCTTCAGCAAGATTGACCTAAAGTCTGGCTACCACTAGGTTTCCATTGAACCAATTGATGTATGGAAGACAACCTTCAAATCTAAAGAAGGTCTTTTCGAATGGTTGGTCATGCCCTTTGGCTTAACAAACGCACCAGCCACATTCATGAGGTTGATGGATGATGTATTGAGACCCTTCACCAACTCTTTTGTGGTGGTATGTTTGGATGACATCCTCATCTTCAACATAACTTGGGAGGAGCACATGCAACATATTCAGCAAGTTTTGAGTACTCTGTGACAGCACAAGCTATATGCCAGGTGACCAAGGGTGGTGGTAGGGAAAATTTTGTGTGGGGGAAGGAACAACAACAAGCATTTGGTGATCTAAAGAATCGCTTATGCTCAGCTACAGTACTCTCCTTGTCTAATATGCAGCAACTATTCAAGATTGTGACTGATGCATCTGAATATGTTGTAGGTGCAGTTCTCACTCAACACGGTCATTCGGTGGCATACCATAGTGAGACTCTCTCAGATACTATTCGAAAATATCCCACCTATGAAAATGAAATGTATTCCATTGTACAAGACTCCTGTCAATGGAAACAATACATTCTAGGAAAGGAGACGATCATCCACATTGATCAAAAGCCTTTGCAATTCATACAGACATAGGGTTAATTCTAGAATGACCGCCATCAGAAGTGGTCCACCTACCTGCAGCAGTTCCATATCAACATCAAGTATAAGATAGGGTTATCAAATCGTGTCGATGATTGCCTCAGTCTCCCTCCCGTGGATGCACTCACCACTGTGCTCCATTCCTGTGGACATGAGGCATCTGAGTGGCCCCAACTTTATCAACAAGATCCGAACTTCACCACCACCTATCAGCTCTTGGGTACAGGCGCAACTGTCACTGATTTTCGCATTCAGGACAGACTATTATGCCATTTGGGCCATCTTTGTGTTCCTATAAGAGAGCATGCAAAGATGATTTGGGAATCCCACTACAGTCGGATGGCAGGCAGGACATTTTGGCATGGAGAAAATTGTGTTCATTCTTCAGAAACATTTTTATTTGTCAAAACTTCGACAAGACATCAGCAAATATATCAGATCTTGCACTGCATGTTCCATTGTCAAGCCAACCATCAAGAATCAAGGCTTATGCACCCCTCTTCCTACTCCCAAAAATCCTTGGGAATCCATCTCAATGAATTACATGTTTGGCCTTTTGTCCACCAAGCAAGGAAATGACTGCATATTTGTGGTCGTTGATCGGTTTTCAAAGACGGACATCCTCACAGCCTGCAAGAAGAATATCACAGTGGCAGATACTTCCAAGATCTTTTTCGAACGAGTGTAGGTCCATTTTCGGATACCACATACCATCATGTTCGACCGATACAGTGGGTTCATCAGCACATTTTGCCCGATTCTCTGGTCACTGTTGGACACCAAGCTGACTAAATCTACTTATTTCCACCCCAAACAAATGGCCAAACAGAGGTCGTCAATCATATGATTGTGTACATCCTTTGCATGTACAACTCTAAGCATCCACGTACATGGGATGAGAGTCTCCCATATGTTCAACACAGTTACAAAACGACTCTCCATAGCTCCACCAGCCATAGCCCATTTCAGGTGGGGCTGGGATTCCAACCCTTGGGTCCCATTGATGTTGCACTACCTCTTGCCACCACACATACAGACTCTTCCCATGTTCAGTCTGAGACCGACAAAGCCACCAAATTCATTGAGTGGATTCATCACATCCGCCAACAGGTTCAGGAGATTTTGCAGAAATCCAATGCTAAGTACAAGCAGCGCCATGATCAACACAGGGTATCGCACCATTTTTAGGTTGGAGACAAAGTCCAGTTACATTTGCAGAAGGAGCATCTCATAGGGCCCCATCGGAAGCTATGCCCACTTTGCTATGGGCCTTACACTACCACCAATATTGTGGGTAGAAATGCTTTTGAGCTCAACACTCCACCCTTCCTTGGCCTGCACCAATGTTCAATGTGGACCTCCTTCAGCCATATTTTCCACCATTATTGGACACCTCAGAGATAGCAGAACAACTGACACTAGCAGAGCTCAACCCTGACTGCATGGAATAAGCATCCATTGATCAAATAGTGGACACACAGGTCAAGGGCACTCGCCAGCGAAGGATCCAGCTTTACCGGGTTGTCAAGGCATGGCAGCTCCTACACCAAGGCAAGTGGCTCAGCCAGGGACAAATCTAGCATAATTTTCCTCACCTGATGGGAAACTCAACGCAATGAAGACCATTGCTTCCTAAGGGGGGAGGATTGATCCAGGTGGATATTGGTGGCCACCCACCTGTTCCAACTGGCTCGTCTTGTCTGTTTTTAGTTCAGCACAACCTTCTGTACTTCTTTGTAATTGTGGGTTCTACACTTCTAGGGTTGTCTGAATCCCTACACATCTTCCAAGTGGATACTTGTGGCCTCTCACCTAATCCAACTGGCTTATTTTGTATGTTTTCATGTCAGCACATCTTGTTGTACTTCCAAGGCCATTTTGGAGCCCTAAACAATGTTTTTTTGGCTCGCCACAGTCAAACTAAAGATGAAGTTAGAGTTTGATGGTGTAATGTGTATTTCTCTTAAATACCTTTCCAACGGGCTATCACACGCCTAAAATGAAGGTTGTATGCAAAAGTTACGGCCTCGGGAAGTTGAGGTACCAACTTACCCATAGGGGCCCACATGATTTTTGGCATTTCACCTCCTAGGGTTAGGTTTTTGGATCTCTAGGGTTTTGGAATTCATGAGTAATATCAAAAATGCCTCTGGAGCCTCATTGTAATCATTATCCTCAAACAGATGCGCATAGCAGCCACATCTCTTCTCAGACATAACTACCACCATTCGAGCAAGTGTTTCAGTTCTGCAGTTTTACAATTTCATCATATTTCATTCATTCAATAGAAGATATTTTTCATTGGATATCTGTGTTGTTCTTCATATCTTTGTGTTTATTGTATTCATTATGTTAATCAGTTTGTTCCTCTCCTAAATATGGATCATCAAATCTCTATTTTCACTCTCCACACTTTACCATTTGCAGTGTTTCTTCATATCACTCTGACTCGCCAATACAAAGCATCGACGAGTTCCCTTTATCTTCTTCGATACATGATGTATCGACGAGGTTCATCTCATCTTCGTCTATACATCGCATATCGTTGAAGTCTCTTATTTTCTCTTTGATACACTGCTTGTCGGCGAGTTTGTCTCCTTCGTCACTAACATTGACCCTATCTGTGAAACACATTTTCGTCTTGAGACCTCTTCTATTCTCCTCTAATTCAATTGCTTCTCACTACTCATGTCAATCAAGCTCCTATCATTTCTAATTATTATTCTTTCTACGCCTAACTAGATAACTAGTGAATGATCACATATCTTTCTTGATCTACTTGATTTTCATTCATAATTAAGTATGTTTGTGTCATCAGTAGCTTTCATTGCACATACCACACCAACTTGTTTACTTTGCGCTTCTTGATTTTATGACTAAACCATGATCATGAAAGTGTTGTCTCTCATCAGATGGGTTAATTCAGCATATGTAGGTCTTGCAATGGCTATGAAATGCATCTAAGAATAAAATTGGTCCTCTCAACGCCTAAACAATGTTAAGCGCTCCAATCGTCACTTGGTTTTTTTGTGGATTTATATTTATGTGCTAATGACACATTACCTCAACTCCAATGGATGAATCAAGAGCCTATACAACACAGATGATATAGGAAATAGATTCAGGAAAAGCATCAACAACAACGGGACCCAAACTTCCATTAAAAAATGTCTTTGAGCACAATTTTTCAATGTTCGTCAAAATGTATTTTTATCAATGAAACAATCTAACTATATGAATTACGTGATTATGATTCCAACGCAATTGACTTAATCGAAATCTGAGACCTGGAAGTACCAAAAACGATAGTCAAGCAGTTATTTCCCAAGCCTGCCTCGTCAGCGATGACATCTATGGAACGTTTGAATGGCGTGATAAGTTATCTTGTTGGAAGCGTCTCCCCCACACGCTTTATGGTGAAAAGAAAAACGGCATTCCAATCAGGCGTCGATTGAGCAACTTATGAGTCTTTGATTTCCCCCGAGGACATTAGCACAGCAAGTTAGGAGTCTTTGATTTCCCCCCGAGGACTCGTCCAGAACTTGGCCGGTCCATACTGGCAGCAATGTGAGAAACACCACTGACGAACCGGCGAACATGCAAAGGAACTCGTCCGAGCTTGATCGACAGCCATGCAAGGAACTCGCCTGAACTCACCGGTGAACATGCTGGGAACGCGTCCGAACTTAACCGGAGATGATGCTTGGATGGGCGTCAACTCACCGGAGAAGATGTTGGGAAGGTCGTCGAACTCACCGGAGGAGATTGCACGATCTATCCTCGTCAACCAAATAACGAAGTACTTAAACGACAACTACAAGCTAAGTTATGTTGTTATTGGACATGAACCGTTTCTCATGAGTTACAATGGACGTTTTCAGGCATTTGTACTTCCCAAAGTGCTTAACATACAAGAGGCCTTGGGAAAGGAAAACCTTGCTCGCCAAATAAAAATTGTGGTTCCCTGCAATGTTGATGTCTATCAGTCTAAGATGCCATCAAAAGGAATCTTCAGGCCTAACATGAATAAAACTATGCAGCAGCTTACTTCATTTCTCAACAACAATGAATCTCCCTTTGTGATCAATATTTCTCCCTGAAACCTTTATCAAAAAAAAATCAGCAGATTATGCCTTCTTTGAAAATAAGGCTCATCCACTGGTTGATGGGAAGAATGTTTGCAACAATTACTTTGATGGAAACCTGGATACATTTGAATCGGCCTTGAAAAAAAATTGGCTTTGGGCAGATGCCAATTGTTGTTGGATAAGTTGGACGACCAACATATGGGGGAGTCAATGCAACTATCAGCAATGCAAAAAGATTCATTCAAGGATTGGTAAACCATGTTATAAGCAACAAGATTACCTTGCTTAGGACTGGAAACCCCAATAGAAACATATATTTTTAGTCTTCTAGATGAGAACAAAAAGAACATTTTGCATGGAAATTTTAAAAGACATTGGGGCGTATTTACATTAGATGCTCAGGTTAAATATTGATAAAATGTGAAGCAAAGAATACAAAGAAAGAGCAGAGAAGAAATAGAATTCAGTATATTAGGAATGTAAGTGAAAAGTGTACAAATGAAAGGAGTATCGAGCAAAGGGAAAATAGTTGAGCTAAATACGCTCAAGCAAATCAAGAAATGATAGTACAGTTGGCCAGGACAGCTGGCAGTGTACAGTCAGCCTGTTGAGGTTACATTATATTTAACACTCCCTCTTAAACTCAACAGTTACAAACATCAGCACTGATGATGCCCAAGTGTTGTCTCTGAAAATCAAAAACTGATTTTCCCAGTGGCTTTGTGAAGATATCTGTGAGTTGATCTCGAGAGCCACGGAATTTAAGTGCAATATCACCATTATTGACTAGCTTGCGGATGAAGTGAAAGCAAGTGTCGATGTGTTTTCTTTTCTTTTGAAACACATGATTTTTGGATAGACCAATTGTTGAGGTGTTGTCACAGAAGATAGGAGTTGGATCATTTTATGTATGTGACATATCTTTCAATATTCTTCTCAGCCACACAGCTTAACAGGAAGTTGAGGTAGCAGCGACACACTCTGTCTCTGCATAAGATAATGATACAATTGGTTGCTTCTTTGATGCCCATGAAATCAGGTTCGTGCCCAGGTGAAAAACATGTCCTGAGGTGTTTTTCCTGTCATCAAGGCTGCTTGCAAAATCACTGTCTGTGTAACCAGAAAGGTGATTATTATCAGATTTAGTGTACCATAAGCCAAAATTGAGAGTTCCTGCAACATATCTCAGAATCCGTTTTGCCATCTTCCAATGAGAGTCTTTGGGGGATTCCATGTATCTGGAAACAAGGTTGACTGCATACATAATATCAGGCCTAGTTGATGTAAGATACAATAAACTGCCTACTAAACTTTTGTACAGGGTAGGGTCCACTGTAGGGCCTTCATCTTTCTTGCTCAATTTTGTGCCTAGGGGTATAGGGGTTTCTGTTGGATTGCATTCTTCCATGCGGAATATTTTGATGATGTCTGCTGCATACTTTTTCTGACAGACAAAAATCCCTTTTGTTGATTGATCAACCTCAATCCCCAAAAAATATTTCATTATGCTAAGATCTGTCATCTCAAACCCAGATTGCATGGCATGTTTAAAATTGGTTAATTCAAGATTTTCAGTATATATCATGTCATCAACATATAAACATACAATCAAAATTTTACCGTGTTGATCTGTTTTGGTGTAAAGAGTTGGCTCATTTTAGCTTTTGCTGAAACCACTTTTGATCAGGTAAGAGTCAATTCTGTTGTACCAAGCTCTTGGAGCTTGCTTTAAGCCATACAAGGCTTTCTTCAACCGATATACTTTGGCTGGCTTCTCTTGGAATTCAAATCCAGGTGGTTGATCGACATAAACTTCTTCTTCTAAGAAACCATTCAGGAAGGTTGACTTGACATCCATCTGGCATACTTGCCAGTTGTGTTGGGCTGTTATGGCCAATAGAATTCTTACAGTGTCTAATCTTGCTACTGGAGCAAAAGTTTCACCATAATCAATACCTGGTTGTTGTGAGAATCATTTGGCAACAAGTCTTGCCTTGTGTTTTTCAATCTGCCCTTTTTCATTGAGTTTAGTTTTGTAAACCCACTTGACAACAATACTCTTCTTGTGTATGGGCAAATCAACAAGATCCCATGTCTTGTTCTTCTCAATGGAGTCAATTTCTTGGTTCATGGATTGAACCCAATGTGGCTCCTTAGCTGCTTCTTTAAAAGATGTAGGTTGATATGACATTAATGCAAAAAGATTGTGTTGTTCAATATCATCCAACTGCTGATGGATTTCTCTCAAACTTCGAGTTCTATGATTTTGAAGTTCAGAGGATGAGTCTCTGCTTGAAGTTGAGTTATCCTGAGAATTTTCAGGTTGTCCTTGTACCTGCAATCTTGGAAGAGAAGGTTGAGGTATTGGCTGTCCTGAATTTTTTGTATTTTCAGAACTGGGTAGCAATGGATTTTGACTATCCATTTGTTGATTTTCAGATTCGTTCCAGAGTTGATTTTCCAGAAATTTTACATCTCTGCTAAGAATTAGTTTCTTTGATATTGGGTTGTAAAGTTTGTAAGCTTTAGATGTTTCACTGTATCCAGTAAAGATACATTTATCACTTCTATCATCCAGTTTCTTCCTTAATTCGGAAGGTATGTGAGCATATGCTATGCATCTAAATGTCCTTAGATGCGCAACATTTAGCTTTGTCCCACTCCATGCTTCTTGAGGGACTTTCATTTTTAGACTTGTGGTTGGAGATCTATTCAAGAGATAAGCTGAGCATGCTACTGCTTCAGCCCAAAAAGTATTTGACAAACTTTTCTCTTTGAATAGGCTTCTTGCCATGTTCATTATTGTCTGGTTTTTCCTTTCGGCCACTCCATTCTGTTGTGGAGTATACCTGGTTGTAGTTTGCATGATAATGCCTTGTGATTTGCATAAATTTGCAAATTCGTTGGAGTTGTATTCTCCTCCTCCATCTGACCTAAGAGCTTTGATATATTTGTCACTCTGTTTTTCAGCTTCTTCTTTGAATTCTTTGAATTTTGCAAAAGTTTTAGACTTGTGTCTGAGAAAATAGATCCAGATTTTTCTGCTAAAGTCATCAATAAACGTTAGAAAATAAAAGCTACCACCTATGGACTATGTTTTCATTGGTCCACATAGGTCAGTGTGAACAAGTTCGAGATGTTGTTTGGCTTGAGTGGAGGACTGTGGAAAACTAGTTCTCTTATGTTTTCCAAGTATGCAAGACTCACATGGGGGATTTTGCTCTTTGAAGATAGGGAGACCTTTGACCATGGAGTGCTTTTGTAGAAGACTTAGACTCTGAAAGGGTAGATGTCCAAATCTTGTATGTCATACCATAGTTTCATTGGGGGTGGTTTCACTTTGTGCATATGGTTGGATGAGATTTGCAGTTCTGAGGGTAAGGGGAAACATCTTATTCTGAGTCATGTGGATTTTAGAAATCAATTTTTTGTTGGGGGTTTTATCATAGATCCTGCAAGATGCTCCCTCAAAAAGTACCTTATAGCCATGTTCAATGAGTTGTCCTACACTTAGCAGATTATGTTTCAGATCTGAAACATGATAGACATTGTGTATGTCTTTCTTTACATTTTGTTTAGTACGAATAGGTACAGTTCCTTTTCCTTGAACTTTGACTAAGGAATCATTTCCAAGTGTAATATCAGATGAAATTGAAGAATCAATGCATGAAAGTAAATATTTGTTACCTGTCATGTGATTGTTGCAACCACTGTCCAGCAACCAGAGATCTTTAGGTTGTTCTTCAGTCTTGTGGCATGAGAGAAACATACCTCTTGAGGTTTCTCCCGTATGATTTGACAGATGTGCTATGCCTGAGAGTTGATATGCTTTCTTCTTCCTTCATTCAGATTCATAGTGCCCAT
>SNQJ01S0020535.1:41459-78385 GCA_010110895.2 Picea sitchensis | reverse complement strand
CTGAATCAAGTTTGTAATTTTATTCTCCTACTCCTTTGATAGGGTATTGATAATCATCTCCAAGTGTAACTTTCTAGGGAAACTTCTTTTCTGTAAGGCAAGAGAGAATGTCTCTTTGACCTGTCATGTGCTTGGAAGCACCATTTTCTATGAGCCAAGTGTCCTCACCAAGTGACACTGATCCTGAGAGGGAAGAGATTAAGACATAGTCTTCAATCTGTTCTTTTATCATCTTTATGAGTGTCTCTTCATCTTCAACTGCATGGGCATGGTGCCTCTTGTTTCTCTTCTTGTATTCTTCTCGTCTAGTTGGAAAATTATTAGCAATATGTCCCATATTGTCACAATGGTAACATTGGTGGGATGAGAAATCTTTTTCTCTTCTTTGACCTTTCTGAAACTTCTGGAATCTCCTTGGAGGGTGAGACTCTTTATGTATGAATTTGTTTAGGGGGTAAGACTCATTATGATTTTCTTTCTGGAAGTAAGACATGTTTCTTCCTCCTTTAGTATGAGTAGCTAGGGATTGATCTTCATCTCTTGATAGCAATGCTTCTTAGTTATCTACTCTTGCTTCTTCTTGAACACATTCTTCCCAAAGACCGTCAAAGTGTAGTTTCTCCTTTCTGGCATAAATAGTTTGGATGAATGCATCCCAAGGTCTTGTGAGACCATTAAGAGTTGTCATTATAATTTTGTCTTCATCTATAGTATCTTCAATTGCTTCTAGTTGTTATTTGAATTGTGATATTCTGGAGAAATATTCCTGAATTGTTTCTCCTTTATGCATCCTTGTACTTTTGAGTTGAGTTCTTAGATTCATCTTCCGGTTGATGTTCTTTCCTTCATACATCCTGGTTAGGACATCAAGCATTTCTTTTCGAGTATTCTTTGAATCCAATTGAGGAATCAAGTGATCTTTAATATGATCTACAATGATTCTCTTGGCCCTAACTATGTCTTTTTGGTGTTTTTCTTTAGCTGCGCCATCGACAGGTTCTGGTACATATTCTTTAATGAATATTGCTAGGTCATTCTCTTCAAGAATGAGTGTAATCCTATACTTCCAGGCACGGAATTTTTCCACACCTTCTAGCTTCTCAACAATATTAGTGCTTGCAGACATCTTTACTTGGATTTAGGAAAATGACCAAAAATTGAAAATGCTCATAAATTAATTTTGAACTTACCAGGAGGTGCGCTTGGATGAGGCGAGTAGCCTGGTGGAGTTAGATTTTAGAAAATCTAAATTTTTCCCCTTCAAACTTGACCAGCATAATTCTAGACTGGTACTTCTTGTACTGGTTCTGGTTTCCTGGTTTTCTACTACTTCTGGTACTTATGGTTTTCTGGTTTTCTGGTACCGATGAAAACTAGGATTTCACTTTCCAGGAGTTCTATCCACTAAAAAGGTGTGTTGAAGGTGCCAATGAGTTCCCTAGGATAGGGCGCACTTTTCTAGATAATTTTTGGGCTGAAACTCCTCTTTAATAAAAAGCCCTAATTTTCTTATACGGTGACAATGACGTTTTTCTTTATCCAGTGAAAGATGCTCTCTTAATCTTAGCTCTGAAACCATGTTAAGGTTTAAGTTATTATTAGGTGTCTTTTCAATTTACTAGATAACCATAGCATAGATAGGATCACTGAGAGAAACACAATCACAAGATACACAACATTTATCCCGGGAAACCCTCATGGGGAAGAAAACCCAGCAAAAATTTCCTTAATATAGATAGCCAATACATTGCCAAGACAATAAACCAAACACTAGAGAATATCCTCTACTAAGAAATGTGCCTCTCTCTCCTCCTTCTTTCGGCAACTGGTAACTACAACTTCCTTCAAACTTTCACATTAGATGAGTGAGATGAGTGAGTGTACAAATAAGGTGTTGGCTTCCTTTATTTATACAAACTGGCAGGTGTTGAAAAGGTGTCTCTTCACCGAGCAGGGTCGACTTGTCTTCTGAGTGGTTAAAACCACTTTAAATTGTCTGGGGGGTGACTTCTCAATTTGTATAATATATTTAGGGTTTGACCAATCCGCAAAAGGAGATTTGGTCAATTACAATGCCCGGCATGATCAATCCACAAAAGAGGATTGATCTAATGAACAATAAATCAATAATAAATAGAATCATATTTGTAGTTACAATATTTCAACATAGACTAATCTTATATATGATGGTTTCATTCTTATTTCTGTTCTTCAGAGAATGTTAGTCTAAATCCATGGGTGTAGAACAGTAAATGATTTTTTAAATGCTAGACTATTCTATATTTGTTTTTATTTATTCATATTGTTGTTTCTTCTCTGTGAGAACTATTTCATGGACCCTTGACAGGAGCATGGTTGTTTCTATGTTTTCTTTTTGGTTACCTTAGTTTCGTCCAGATGCATGCATCTTATATTAGCTCCATTTCATTCTTTATCTTAGGAAACCTTCATCGGTGAACCGGGATGCAACTGGTAAACCCAAACTAGAAATGGTTGTCGGGCCAAAATCTCGATGGGTTCCCTATTTCAAACGGTGAGAGGTCTGATTGGGACTTCTTATCGAGGGTAACCCCTGCTATTGACAAAGGGAATTTTTCTTGTGTCAACAGGTCCTAACCGTCCTAACCCCTCAAGTAGATAGAATAATGTGTTTGGCTATATAACAAAGGTCATCATTAGTAAATAAGGACTATGTAATAGTGTGAACACATTTAATGTAAGAATACTTACTAGAGGGTTTCACCTCTAGAAAGTTCTTCCTATAGAATTTTCTCAAGAAAATAGAATTAGTATACATAGGGGTAGAAAGCATGGAAAATATTGTCTTGTGAAATTATTTGTACTCGATCTCTACTCTGTTGGAGGTTGCCCCCTCGAAGAGGCAAGTGAACTTTTCTCTCAAGGTAATAAAGATATCATCTTTTGGATCTATCATGTCATTGTACTTATTTATTTGTTTCTTTCTACTAATTATTGTGATAAAAATTGTGTTATTGCTCGACATATTTCCTTCTAGTAACATACAAGTGGTATCAGAGCTCTTTCCTCTACAGAATTTTGGAAGAAAAAAAAAAGGCTAGAGACATGTTTCGACATCTATAAATCATAGTGATATGTCGGTAAGTGGGTAAATTGTGGTTGGGGAAGAAAACACATAGGAACTACACATGGTTTCACCTTGTTGGAAACCCTTGTAACCCATATTGGTACCCCTTGGAGTAGTGCCACATCAGACAACACAAGTACATGAAATTTCACTCCCACATACCCTCAGGTATATTAGGGCTCCATAGGTATCATGAAACCAATCGTATCTCTACCAATCCACTTCCTTACCACTATAGTGGCACTAAGAACAACACTCGAGAAGACTACTCTCGCATACCTAGGTAATCCGGTGATTTGAAAATACCAAATGAGTTATGATACCAACTTAATCTGAAATATCAACAAACTCTGATACCAATTCATCCCAAAAATCCTTAGATGTCAATTAGTTCATAAATACACATAAACATCCAACCAGATTCGGGAAATTGAATATCGACTTGACTATTTACAAAATATCATGTGAAAACGCTTATTTATTCATAAAACTTCATTAACTGATGAATATAATCTGCAGAAATAATAAGTTCCAAAATGGAGAGAAGTAGACCGCTCTTATTAATTCTCAAAATGCCAAAATTAAAATAAATGGGATTACATTGCCAAATTTGATGTCACTCTTCAATTCTACTACTCAATCCCAAAAATAGAGGTCATTATTGAATTCCTCACGAAATTGTGAGAAAAATGAGTATAAACTTGACTATGTTCTGAACCGGTGTCGAAAAAACCCCTTTTTGCAAGCATAATGAGACTATGGGTCTCATACATGACAAATTGGACTATGACTTTTCATACATAGAATTTTTACATAATATAGATATCACCATCAAATTCCTCTCGAAAGTCGGAGAAAAATGAGTATAAACACCCTATATTTCACCTAAAGAACTCAATAGCAAGAAAAACGAGACAAAACCAAAAGAGGGACACCTCTTGCATGCAAAACGAGGCAAAATCATGAACTTGGCATGAAATTCTATGCATACCCTCTCTTTGGCATGCATTTCCATGTCCCTGTACAGTGGCTAAGCAGTGGGTTATATAAGTTAGGTCAGCCACCCGACCCCCCTATATACCTAGGCCTCATTTGTTACACTTAAATAAAATATTTCGTAGTGGTTATAACAAACACACACGTGGTGAAATGGTCAGACCATTATGTGTTAAGGCATTAGGTTGTTAGCGGAGGTCACGGGTTCAAGCCCCACGACATCCACTTTTGGCATATTAGTTACAACAATATGAATTTAAATATATTATTTTATGTTATGTATAATAAACATTACACATGGTGTAATGGTAAAGTGCCTAGTTATGTAACAACATATCACAAGTTTGAATCTCACAAAGACCATTTTGTATGGATAAGGCCCTTTTGGCCTGGTGAGGGTGCCACGTGGCCCTCCACCATTGTTCCATGTAATAAACAATCAACTTATGGACCCACCACATGTAGAACTGTCATGTTTCCACCTGACAACCATACTGCCACGTCATCATCCTATCACCTACCACATCATCATATGGATGACACATGGCACTTTTTTATTGGTCCACATGGACCCCCAAAAATGTTGTTTTTGGGTGACATGTGGCAGCCTGTCGTGATGCCACATTGCCATGTTGAAATCAGTGTGGAATCATCCTGATAGTTGTATGACATGTATGGAAAAGACAAGTGGCAGCCTGTGGGCCTTCCATGTGGCATCCCCTTTGACTTTTGACGTGTTTGACCAAAACTTTGATCAGCCATAACTTCTTCATACAAACTCGGTTTGAGGTGATTTTTGCATCATTGGAAAGCTATCACCAAGCTCTATGCAATGAAGTCATTTTCAAAATCATTTTAGAAGATCATGTTTTTATCATTTTGGATCCTCCTTGATCTCTTTTGAGCATTTTGGATCCTCCTAGATCACACCTCCTCACTTAAGAACTTTTGGACCTCCAAAAGTATGGATCATTTAGAAATAAAGTGAGAATTCTTTCAATTGTCCACTATCATCCATCCATCCTGCTTGGATAACAAGCACCTGACTCATCACAACCATAATGAAGATTGAAACAACATTGTTGACCAAGTTTTTTTTTTTTTTAAGTAAAAAGGGAAGAACATGTTTATATTATCGTTACAGAGTTACAGAGTCTGTTTACGATGCCAGTTGTCCCGCCTAAGCAGGAAACCGAGAAAGTTGGGAATTCTATGCCATTTGTTTCCAAGCAAACAAAACTATCATAGTGTTGTCCTGCCCGAAGGAAACTAGGATGCCTTGCCATTAAGTTCAGACTGTGTACTAATAACCTAGTTGTAGCATGACTATGATCTAACTGGACTAAAACCTTGTTTGGAAACAAAAAATGATTGCTAACTAAGAACATCACTGAACCTTTTATCTAGCTGACTCCTCCTCGTCCCCGTGCCTTCACCATCCTGTAGGAAACGCGTAAGCTTGCGCGCACGTAGGGCATTGCCTTTTCGGGAGAGTCCTGGAGTGTGCAGAAAACAACATGTCAAGTCGATGGTCGATTTGAGCAATGCGAAAGATCTGATCGTCCAGCAGGCTCCGCATGTCAAAGATTAGTGCTAGGTACCCCGGATTGGTGAAAGGATGTTGGTCCTGCCAATTACCCTCAACAGAGGCTAAGGGAAATGGCCATGTTGCTCCTTCGCCTGCATGTGCTTCACTGTCGTGATGTGCCTGCCGGTTGATTAGCTGAGTCGCCTCCTCCAGAGGTGCACTAGTGGGTGGGTCATTTTTTCCTTTTACGCAGGACGGTGTCTCTTCCTCAACAGAGTAGGTGGTGAATTCCTCTATCAGGCAAGTTGCACTGGAGCCAAGTTGTTTTCCCAAAGACGAAGTCTTGTCGACTGTGCCAAAATCAGTGGGAGGATTCCAATTATCCAGGATGGTGAAAAGAGGGAGCTCCAGGTAGCTTTGCATGGCCTCGTCTAGGGTGATCTCTTCCACGTACGCCATTGGAGGCATTCGAGGTTTCTCGGACTTCCTGTGTCTTTGCGAGGACGCCAAGGCCAATGCCTGCTCGAATTTCTTCTGCCTATGTCTGCACGATTTGGCTGTGTACCAAGTTGCGCCCCTGCATGGATTTCCTCATTCTCTGGGCATGATGAAGAACCTGAGGATGGCCGAGGTTCCCTACGGATGGATGGATTTGCTCCAAAACTCCAGTGGCTCTGCGAAATTCGGCTCTACATTCGGCTATGTTGTATATGAATGCCGCTCAAAGCTATTGAGGCAGGTGATAAGGAGGAGGACAACGGAAACTGCCATGGCCATTAAGGATGGCCTCCTAGTGCTATGGTGCACTGTATTGTTCACTTGCATGAAGGGCCTCATCTCCTAGTTGATGCTGCACGGGCTCGTTCCCATTTAATTGCAGAGGGGATGGTCGCCGGTGGTTATATTAATGGTGTGGCCCGACGTTAACCCACGTGGCTCGGATCTGCAACGTGGCACCCCATCCGAGGAACATTGTTGACCAAGTTAACCATTCCCTTAAATTCACAAAATCTGCCATTCATTGTTGCAGTAGACAACCATATTCCACTTATTGGTAATAGAATGAACAAAAAAAATGAATATACATATGTGAAAAAGAATAAAAAATCAACATATTTTCCCTTCTTAACAGGAACAACATCAACCAAAGGACTTGTTCTACTTTCAACCGTAGGCTATAAATTTGGATCATGGATACTAGCATTAACTAGCATGTGCCTTGTAGTGACAATTGTCAAATTCATCTTCATCTAATGAGCTCTCACAATGAACTCTATCCCATCCTTCAAAAGATGACATTTTTTATGTTCCCTGTAGAAAATGGTCTTCATGTCATACAAGTATAGACTTCCCAAAACAATCCCGCAAATGTCAAGTGGAACCACGTCTAATTCTACCTCATCAATGAAATTGGATGTGATCTCAAACTGTAATTTGCATTGCTTAGTTACATGTACATGAGAATTATCACAAATCCAACCCAAAGGACATGGTCTCGGATGAGGCCTAGTTTCCAATCCCAAATTCTAAACAACTTGCTCTGAAATAAGATTTACTTGTGATCCACTATCAACAAGTGTATCAATCTTATTGTGCTTTGAGATAACTCGTAAATGAAACAAGACATTTCTTTTCCTTCCATAAAATATTACATTGGACCTTGCAGAAGAAGTACGTGAACTGAAACTTGCAACAAAAGATTTACCTTTGATTCCCATAGTTGTAACCTTAGTTTCATCCTCAGAATCTGATCCAATATCCTGAGCTATGGTCGTGGCCTTCCTTTTACCCCTTCTAGGTTGAGCCCACTCTGGTTTCAATTCTGGATGCAACTTCTAAAAATTCTTCTCATCGTGTTTTTTCTTCTCGCATTGAGAACATGTCGGCTTCTTCTCTTCATCCTTCTTCAATGTAGTTGTCTTCTTACTCTTCCCTTTTCCTTTCAACTGCTCCTCAAATTCATGTGGTTCCTCTAACTCATCCTCGACATATTTTCCTTTGTTGGCTTCAATATGAGTAGCTTGAACTGATACTTTGTCAATATTAGTAGGATTAAACATCAATATAGTATGGTGAAGATATCAGTGCATACCACCAATATACTTTAGAAGAGTTTCAAGAGTATGTAATGGAATTCCCAAAGATAATGCCTTCTTCTTAAATTCCTATGTATAAGCTTGAACATTTTTCCCTTTTCCTTGTCTTAAATGTTGCCAAGCATTCATTGATGTTTTCATATAAGCTAATGGATAAAATTGTTTTCTTAATGCAGGAGTAAATTCAATCCAAGAAGAAATGATTTTACCATGTTGAATAAGATCAGCTTGTGTCTGATTCTCCAACCATATCAAAGTCGTGTTTCTTAGGCGAAGATTAGCCAATTGTATCCTTGAAGCGTCATTTATGATTTTTTGTACCCTGCAATACACTTCAATCTGTTTGACCCAATTATCAAAATTCCCTGCATTCAACTCTCCATCATAAGTAGGCAAATCAAACTTTACATCTAGATTTAACAAAGGCAAATGATGAGAATGAGAAGACTTCTTAGAATGTTTCTTTGTCTTATGAGAAGAATGTTCACTTCCATCAGAAGATGATGATGAGGAGGAGGAGGAGGATGAGGATGAGGATGAGGATGTTGATGATGGGAACGAAGGAGGATCTGGAGGTTCTTCGCCTTCACCTTCTTCTTTAAATAATGTTCTCGATGGACCACCTTCATTTTGATGAGGAGTTCCTCTTCGTCTTTCTAGGTCTTTCCACAATTCCTTCACCATCACTGTCATCTCAAGGAACATTTTTTGAAACTCCTTATCAACCTCAGAAAGAACATCTTCATGCTCCATTTTTTTCCTTCGAGTGAAGCTCCTTGAACCAATTTCAGGATTGTAACTTGTAACATTGCCTTCACCTCACTTAGACTTGGACCTCGTAAGCATTCACTTGAAAATAAACGTCAAAACCATCTCTGATATCAACTAATCTAAAAATACCAAACGATTTATGATACCAAATTGATCTGAAATATCAACAAACTCTTATACCAATTCAACCTGAAAATCCTTAGATGTCAATTAGTTCATAAATACACATAAACATTCGACTAGATTTAGGAAATTGAAGATCGACTTGACTATTTGCAAAATATCATGTGAAACCACTTATTTATCCATAAAACTTCATTAAATGATGAATATAAATTGTGGAAATAATAAGTGCCAAAAAGAAGAGAAATAGATCACTCTTATTAATTCTCAAAATGCCAAAATTTAAATAAATGGGCTTACAATGCCAAATTTGATGTCACTCTTCAATTATGTTACTCGATCCCAAAAACAGAGGTCATTATTGAATTCCTCATGAAATTATGAGAAAAATGAGTATAAAGTTGACTATGTTCTGAACCGGTGCCGGAAAATCCCCTTTTGCACGAATAACGAGACTATGGGTCTCATACATGAAAAAATGGACTAATACTTTTCATACATAGAATTTTTACAAAAAATATACATCACCATCAGATCCCTCTCAAAATTATGAGAAAATGAGTAACAACACCCTATACTTCCGTCAAAGAACTCAATAGCACGCAAAACGAGACAAACCCAAAAGAAGGACACCTCTTACATGCAAAACGAGGAAAAATTCTGAACTTGGCATGAAATTATATGTAGGCCCTCTCTTTGGAACACATTTCTATGTCCATGTATGGTGAGTAGGCGTTGGGTTATATAGGTTGGGTCGGCCACCCGACCCCCCTATATACACGAGCCGCATTTGTTACACTTAAATAAAATATTTTGTAGTTGTTATAAAAAACACACACGTGATGCAATGGTCTGACCGTTATGTGTTAAGGCATTAGGTTGTTGGTGGAGGTGACGACTTCAATCCCCAATCGTTATGTGTTAAGTCACTAGGTTGTTGGTAGAGGTGACGGGTTCAAGCTCAACGGCCTTCGCTTTTGGCATATTAGTTACAACAATATGAATTTAAATACATTATTTTATGTTATGTATAACAAATATTACACATGGTGTAATGGTGAAGCGCTTGGTTATTTGGCATATTAGTTACAACAATATGAATTTAAATATATTATTTTATGTTCTGTATAAGAAATATTACACATGGTGTAATGGTAAAGCGCTTGGTTATGTGACAACATATCATAAGTTCAAAACTCATGGAGATAACGTTGGATGGATAAGGCCCTTTTGGCATGGTCAAGGGTGCCATGTGGCATGCCCTCATTGGGCCATGTGGTACTCCACCATTGGTCCACATAATGCACAGTCAGCATATAGACCTACCACACATTGAATTTTCATGTTGCCACCTGTCAACCATATTGCTGCATCATCATCCAGTCACCTCCCACATCATCGTATGGATGCCACGTCATTTATACAGATGACATGTGGCACTTTTTTATTGGTCCACATGGACCCCCAAAAATGGAATTTTTTGGTGACATGTGGCAGACTATCGTGTTGCCACATCACCATGCTAACGCCATATTGACAGTTGTATGACCTGTATGGACAGGCCGCGTGGCATCCTGTGGGCCTGCCATGTGGCACCCCCTTTGACTTTTGACATGTTTGACCAAAACTTTGATCGGCCATAACTTCTTCATACAAACTTCGTTTGATGTGATTTTTGCATCATTGGAAAGCTATTGTCGAGTTCTACATAATGAATTTGTTTTCAAAAGCATTTGAGAAGGTCATTTTTTTATCATTTTGGATCCTCTTGGATCTCTTTTGAGCGTTCTGGATCCTTTTGGATCCTCTTGGATCATCGGGTAGTAAAACTAAGGGTACGATTAACGCTCCTTAGTTAGCACCCCAAGATATTTGTTCGAGTACTATTGTTGGAGCTCGCAAGTATATAAGAGATTTATAGCAAAAAGCACTCCCTTGTCCTTAGGAACCCTCAAAACCCTAACCCTTACTGTCAGAACAAAACAAAACATAAATAGTGTTGAAATTTTGCACATCTAGTGTGGGAAACCTTGCTTCCTACATCTAGGCTGTAAAATTCCTACACAATCTTCAGTATTAAAATTTTGGGCATTCTGTCACCACGGTATTATTCAGTAGGAGTAAAAATTAACAAAAAAAATAGTAGTCCCACTGACACCCTTATTTGGTACCTATCCCACTGGATTCCTCTCTTTGCACTAGTTGCCATGGTACCCCTCTCTCATAAGAATATTTTGTGTGGACCCACCCACCCTCTCAGACACCCTTATCTAGGATCCATCTCACTAGATTTCTCTTTTCACCCAAATTGCAGTGATACCACTCTCTCATAATCCCTCATGTGTGAACCCACTATCCCTCTTCTTGCCATCTTATCTCCTATATGGACACTCGTAACCAAGACTTTGACAACCACATCACTGCCCTAGACAAGTCCTTGACCAACCTCAACAATGCATTCCAAGTATATCAAGCCAAGAATGAACCCAATTTCAATCTAGTTACCTCAGACATTGCTACCATAAACTCTAAGCTCACTAAACTAGATGACCTCACTATCGAGATGAAATCCCTAACCGCATGGTTTTGTCTCTCCAAGGATCTCATTACACGACCTTTCATTCTAACCCCCTTGCTCGTGACCTACATCTTCCTAAAGTAGAGGTGAATAAGTTTGATCGCTCGGACTCCATCGATGGGTCACTCAAATGGAATATTATTTCTCATTGTATGACATCACTAGTGACTTAATCAAACTTTGTGTTGGGGTCCTCTATTTGGATCCAGAACACTAGGAAATGGTGTAAAAATTCACACTGAGATTATATTGCTTGGACCCAATTTGTTGCAAATTTTTACAAACACTTTGACACAACACTCATCATTTGGGCTATTTGACCAAGCTTAAATAGTTTGGTATAGTTGAAGACAAAATCACTTCCTTTGAGCAATTATATTTCCAAACTGAAGGCATGTCAGACACCTTCTTCCATGAATTATTTATTAATGAACTCAAGGATGACATTCGAGCTCATGTACCAATGGCTCACCCCTAGACTTGGCTTGAAGCCACTTACCGATCGAGGGAAGCCCGACAGGTAGTCTCATCTAAAAATAAAAAAGCCATCCTTTATTCCAAATTCTTGCCCCACCAATTCAGCTCCTCCTTCCCCTCCTCTTAAGGTCTAAAAATTAACTAGGGTGAAAATTTTTGAACACCAACTTAAGGGTCTTTGTTACAACTGTCATGAAAAATATTTTTCGGGGCACAAATGTAAGGAGCAAAAGCTTTTTATGCCCATTTCTAAGGAAATTTTTGAATATGATGGTGATGTTTCCCCTTTTGAATTGTTGCCCCACGTCAATGATTATATCCCACCCTCTAATCCACCTGAGGTCAAACCTTTCATCTATATTCATGCTCTCACTAGTATCTCAGCTCCCCAAAACCTTAAGTTGATTGGATATATCAAGCATCGGAAATTCATTATCCTCATCAACAATGGAAACACTCATAATTTCATTCATCACCAAATTTCTCAAGAGACCTTTTGTTATATTCACGCAGTTGATAACTTTCAAATCATGATTGTTAATGGTGGTTCCATAAAATGTGGGGGTCGTTGTGAAAATCTTTGCCTGCAAATTGGTGATTATAATTTGAAATCCCACGTGTTTGTTATTGAAATGGGTGGTTGTGACATTCTTATGGGTGTTGAATGGTTACGCACACTCGACCCCATCACCATGGACTTCAAGGAATTGTACATGAGGTTCCAAGAGAATGGACATCGATACAATTTCCAAGTCATCATGGTAGGTTCCCCCAAGATTGTCAATTCACACCGAATGGAAAAAATCCTCAAAAAGGGTCATTCTCACATTATTTCTTAGTTCCATGCCATTCAAACATTTATGAATCCCTCCCCCATTGTTCATTCCGACATGAAACTTCTCTGCTCTAAACACCAATCCATTTTTTACAACCCCCAAGGACTCCCATCTTCCTATGGCCTCCATGATCATTCCATTTTACTGGTCTTTGGTAGTCTTTCTCCCAATGTTCACCCTTATCGTCACCCCTTTTCTCAGAAAAATGAAATTGAGAAATTGTTCAAGAATTGTTAGCTATGGGTGTAATATACCCTAGTACAAGCTCTTATTCATCTCCCATTGTCATGGTACTCAAGAAAGAAGGTACTTGGCGCATGTGCCCTAATTTTTTATCTCTCAAAAAAATCACCATCAAAGATAAATTTCCAATTCCCATCATTGATTACCTTTTGGATGAACTGAGTGGTGCTCAATTATTTACCAAACTTGATATGCATTATGGCTACCACTAGATATGTATGGAGGAGGCTGATATTCCCAAGAATTCCTTTCATACTCATGAAGGCCATTATGAGTTCTTGGTCACACCCTTTAGCTTGTGTAATGCACCCTTCACTTTCCAAAGTCTCATGAATCATGCCCTCTGCCCCTTCCTTTTTCTTTTTGTACTAGTATTCTTTGATGATATCCTAATTTATAGTAGAACTTGGAAATCCCATCTTTCCCATGTGGATCAAGTCTTACACTTACTTTCTCAACATCAAATCTTTCTCAAATAGTCTAAATGTGCCTTTGGAGCTTCTAAAGTAGAATACCCAGGCCATATTATGGGTAAGGCTGGTGTCTGTGTGGATCCTAAGAAAATAAAAGATATGAAGGATTGGCCCCACCATAAAACTCTTAAAATTTTGTGAGGTTTATTGGGTTTAACTTGATATTATCGAAATTTTGTCCATAATTATGGAAAATTTGCATCCCCACTCACTACCCTCCTTAATAAAAATGCTTTTAGTTGGAATATGGCCATTGATCAATCCTTCCAAGCTTTGAAAGAGGATATGTGTATGAATCCAGTTATGGCACTACCGGACTTCACAAATACTTTTTTTTTGGAGTGTGACACCTCTAGGAAATGCATTGGGGCAGTTTTCATGTAAGAAGGAAAACCATTGGCCTTCACTAGTAAACAACTTTCTAAAAGACACTTGGGAAAATCCAACTATGAAAATGATCTGGATTTTATGAGAAGAACGAAATGAATACAAATTATTATCAAAATATGCTTAACACAGAATAACAGATATACAATAAAATTGGTTTCTATTCAATAAGGAAATAAGTTGAAACTGTAAAATGCAGCGGAACACAAGCTTGCTATAATGGTGGTGGCTTATCTCTGAGAAGAGACGTGACGGCTACGCTCATTCGCAAGAAGATGATTACAATGAGGCTCTCAAGGCCTTTTTACAATAAATAGGAATGTCAAAAACCCTAGACATCCAAAAACCTAACCCTGGGAGATGAAGTGCCAAAACTCATGTGAACCCTGTTTGGGTAAGTTAGTACATCAACTTCCTGGGGTTGTAGCTTTTGAATACGATCTCCATTTTAGGCCCACAATAGCTCGTTGGAAAGGTATATTTAAGGACTACACATGTTGTCATCATACTCTGACTTTGTTTTTATTTTGATTGTGGCGATCCCTAAAAATGTTGTTTAGGGACTCAAAACGGCCCCGAAAGTCAGGGACCCGAAAACTAGGAAAAATATTGTCGAACTGGAAAACTGCCAAAATGAGCCAGGTGGAATAGGTGGGAGGCCACCGACATCGATCTGGACCAATCCTCCCCCCTTAGGAAGCAATGGAATTCATTTCGTTGAGTTCCCCCATTAGATGAGGAAATTTTTGCTGAATTTGGCCCCGGGTTAGCCACTTGCCTTGGTGCAGGAGTTTCCCTACTTTGACAACTCGATAAAGATGGTGTAACACACCTGACCCTTGAGTGGATTTCCTAGGGATGGGGCCTCAAAATTTTGTTCTCCTTAAGTGATCAAATCATTCATTCGGGGTCTCTACCACACTCTGCTCATCCATAGTTTTCCAACCACGGTCTCCATGCTCAAAACCGAGCCCAGAACCGACGGATATATCTTTCTAAGTTCTTCGAGTGTTCATTGGTTGAGGGCCACATGGCACCCATGTGGATCTGCCTCACATGATTTATTTCCAAGTTCCTTCCTCCACAATGGAAGACCATCCATCATCTGATCCCATGACTGGACTTACTCTATTTCTCATATATCAGTTGTGGAGGAATTAGATGCTTCACACCTCTTTTCTATCTATTGACGAGACCACTCAGAGTTCTGAACTTCCTAAGTCCCCTAAACTCACCACGTGGCTTTGGCCTTCAGGCCGTTCGGTCTCTCTACCATACTACACCTCAAACCCTCCGGAGTCCTGAAGTCCTGGGCTCCCGAAGTTCTGGTCACTTCACCAACCCTTTAGGCTAGGCGACACGTACCACAAGATGACATGTGGAAGGGCCAAAGGTGACATGCACCCTCATCAGGGATGACACATGTCACATTCCAGTAGGTATATAGGGTATGTGATATGCACAAATCTAGGTAACACTTTGCACTTCAAACTAAGGTCAATGTGTCTCTAGGTGACATCATTATGCCATGTCACCCCAGACTGACAACCTTCTAACATCCCTCAGATATCACAGTCAAGATTCAGCCACATAGATCCGTGGATCTGTGGATCCTAATGATCTCCACCAAATCTGTGGCTTTCCTTCACTTCGTAACTTTGATGTTCGTGGAGTTTGATGCTATAGCATCTCCATTCTCCCAAAGTGGAACTCCGTCGAAGTATCATAGGTGAAACCTTCAACTAGATGATCAGACGGTCGATAAGGGGCCCCAACGGACTCTCCAGATCAACAACTCACAACCTTCCACGACTCTGACATTCAGGTATTTTTGACAATTATGAATTTTGGCATCCCAAGGCTTCAAGCTCCTGAAGCTCTAAAGTCGTCAAGAGCTAGCTCCTATCGGATTTAGTGTAGGGTTCCTAGACCCTGGTCATATGGAACCTCTGATGAATCTTGGGCTATAAAATCTACTCTTGGTCGATATTTGGTTAAGGCTGTGGGCATGAGCCTAAGGTATTTCAGGCTACTAGTTTGAAGGAAGTGCCTTCCTAGCTTGCAGAACTTTAAGTTCTGAGACAGGGCGGGGTAAACTCGTGGAATTACAGAGATAGTAGCAGTGCCAAGAGGCTTGCTCCGACTCTAGAACTGTGAGGTAAAGCCATGGGGAAAACACCTTCGAGGGTTAAACTAGAGCATATGGGAAATCAAACAGAAGCATAAGTTCTCAAGGAGATAATTACGTACACATCACTCAATCAGTCAATACAAAGGCCAATATTAAGTGTATACATACATGCATTCATTTATTAATTTATTTCAAAGCAGAAAGCATGAAAACACTTATCAGAAACAGGAGACGTGATGTGACTTCTAAAAGGGGTGCTCGTTTCCACCCAACCATGGGCTCAGTCACTCATAATGGATTTAGCATTAGCCACCCTCAAGCTAGACCATGATACTTTGAGATTCAATCTTTTTCTTTGGACTCAACGAAAGTTAGGGACCAAGGTTACTCTCCTTATCCCAACACAGAAATAGACAGGGACGAAGGTTACTCTCCTTCTCCCGACTCAGTCATAGATAGTGACAAAGGTTACTCTCCTTCTCGTGAGTCAGTCTCTATTTCCTACGACCATAACACACTCTTTTTCACAGAATTCCAAGAACCAGAGAGCTCAGTATCTCCTCTGCACTCTTCATAGGTCTTCCTCTGCCCACTACGCCTTCCTTTCTTGCCTTCCTCAACAAGATTGTGTGTGGCTCGAATTCCCATTCTGTTTTCAGTTCTAAAAGCCTTACATATGGGTGGTCTACCCCATCTCCTCATTAAATCTTAAGGAGGTCTTCCCACCTACCATCCTGACTGTAATGCATTCCTAAGTCAGAGGACTGTTCTGGTCCTGAGCAATTAAATCCAGTAAGGTACTAGGTTGGTGGAGGTTAACGCAACCATTCCTGGTCCCCTTCACCATCTCTTTCATAGCATTCGTGGTCTCTCTTAGCACACCCCCCTTCCAACAATCATGCAACACTTATCCATTTTCTAGTAAATAACAGAATTTACATTCATTAACCCTTTATACAAAGGTCCATCAAATCAAACATTCACACATATTGAGTTTTACATAGTCTCTTGGCCCATATAATTATATTTACAAGGTGGGGGAAACAAGGGTGTTACAATTCCCTCCCCCTTAAAGGAACATCGTCCTCGATGTTCTATATGTCAATGTGCTCTGTATAAACAGAACTAAACAAAAATGGGTATGCATGTCTCATGGCATCCTTTATTTTCCATGTAGCCTCATCTGGGCTAAAGTGTTTCTATTGCACCTTGACCTATACAATGGTTTAGTTCCTAAGAGAGGTTTCCTTCCTATCTAGTACGCAGTGAGGTTCTGGCAGGAATTATCCCTCTGGCTCCACCTAGATCACAGACCAATCAATTATATGATTATAATCATGCACATATTTCTTCAATAATGAAACATGGAAAACATTATGTGCCTTTACTATGGGAGGGAGTGCTAGCCTATAGGCTACAGATCCCACTCTATATAAGACTTGAAAGGGTCCACGATACTGAGGTGTCATCTTAGTACAAGATCCCATTCTCCGGGAACTCTTCCTGGTCCTAACTTTGATATAGACGTGGTCTTCTGTCTTGAACTCTGGGATTTCTCTTTCTGTCAATGTAACTCTTATGTTTATCCTGAGCAATTTTCAGATTTTGCTTTATCTGAATCACTTTTTGTTCCATTTCTTTCATCATGTCGGGTCCGATTGTAATTCTATCCACTAGATTACTCTAGCTAATTGGAATCTTGCACTGTCTACCATAGAGGGCTTCAAAAGGGCTCATCTCCAGTGACTCTTGATAACCGTTGTTGTAGGCAAATTATACCAATGACAGGTAGTCTTCCCACTTCTTAGGTTGATGCATTACATGCATCCCTAACATGTCTTCTAATATTTGGCTTACTCTTTCTGTCTGTCCATCATTTTGGGGGTGATAGGTTGAGCTAAACAACAATTTAGTCTCAAAACCAGTCATCAAGGATTTCCAAAAGCTAGAAGTGAATTTTGTGTATCTATCAGATACAATCTCCCTAGGCATGCCATGCAGTCTGAATATCTCCTTCATGAATATGTTGGCAATATCTATTTCCTTGCAAGTCAATTTAACAGGAACGAAGTGAGAAGACTTGCTCAATTTGTCCACCACTACCATGATGGCATCATTCTGTTTCGTCGATTTTGGTAATCCGGTGATGAAATCCATGGAGATGGTTTACCATTTCCATTCTGAAATTGGTAGAGGATGTAACAACCCTGCTAGGTGATGGTGTTCTTCCTTACTTTGTTGTCATTCTAGACACTTAGCTAGATAGTCATCTAGGTCCTTTTTCAATCCAGACCAATAGAATTGTTTCCTGGTGGTCGCGATCATTTTCTGATATCCTGGGTGACCAATATATGGTCTCTTGTGCAATTTTTCCATTATGAACCTGATCCAGATTTTATGAGCAGAACGAAATGACTACAGATTATTACCAGATGCTTAACACAGAATAACAAAGATACAATAAAACTGGTTTTATATTCAATAAGGAAATAAGCTGAAACTGTAAAATGCAGTGGAAAACAAATTTGTTGGAATGGTGGCGGCTTATCTCTGAGAAGAGATGTGATGACTACGCTCATTCACAATAAGATGATTACAATGAGGCTCTCAAGGCCTTTTTACAATAAACAGGAGTTTCAAAAACCCTAAATATCCAAAAACCTAACCCTAGGAGATGAAGCGCCAAAAGTCATGTGGGCCCCATTTGGGTAAGTTCGTACATCAACTTCCCGGGGTCGTAACTTTTGCATACGATATCTGTTTTAGGCGTATGATAGCCCATTGGAAAGATCTATCCGAGGACTACAACATTTGCACACATTTTAACTACAACATACCCCAAAAAACGTCGTTTAGGGCCTCAAAACGGCTCCAGAAGTTCGAGACCCAAAAAACTGCTAAAAATAGTAAATTATCAAAATTGCTAGAAAGTTGTTTTGAGCTAGCTGGAAAAGGTGGGTGGCCACCGATATCCACCTGGATCAGAACCTCTTCAAGTTATCACAACTTGGGATATACAATTTTTTTTTGTAAGTCAGGAGGCCTTCATTAAGCATCTGATAGCCTTCATACTTTAGCCCTGTAGGCTCTTGCCTTAGGTATGAGGTCACGATCTTGAAGAATGCATTTGTTTCTTATGCAATCTTGACTCTTTCCTTGACATTCGTTTCATAGTTGCTTATCGCTGCTAGGTGAATCATTTTCATACTTCTGATAAGGGCATCGACCACCCTATTTTCCTTTCCTTTGATGTGTTTGATTTCGAAATCAAACTCACTGAGGAGGGCCATCCACCTAGCTTGCATGGCATTGAGTTTTGGTTGATCAAAGAGGTTCCTCAACCCATAATGGTCTGTCATAAGTACAAATCTCCTATCCAAGAGGTAATGCCTCCACATTTTTAAAAGGCAGCCAACTCTAGATCTTGGGTCACATAATTGATTTCATGCTCATTCAATTTTCTAGATTCGTAGCAAATTACACGCCCTTCTTGCATAAGGACTCCTCTGAGTCCTTCCTTGCAGTCATTTGTGCACAAAAGGAAGTCATTATCAGGGTCTACAATATTCAACGCAGGTGCATGGTTCCAAAGGTATTTCAGTTCATGAAATCTTTCTTCACATTCTGATGTCCAGTGAATTTAACCCCCTTTTTATAAAGGGTAGTGATTGGACAACCAATCTTGGAAAATCCTATTATGAAACTTCTATAATATCTTGCTAAGCCCATAAAAGATATAATATCATATACATCCTTTGGGGTAGGCCATTCCATAATAGATATGATCTTGTTAGGGTCTGTTGCCACCCATTCTTCAGAAATAACATGGCCTAAGTAATGCACTTGCTTCTCGAAAAAATCATGCTTGCTAAACTTAGCGTAAAGTTGATGCTCTCTTAGTACTTGAAGTACAAGTCTAATATGTTCTTCATGCTCCTCTCTGTTCTTGTATTAGATTAGGATATCAGGAATGAAAACCAATATAAATTTGTCTAGGAATTTGTTGAGTACATTGTTCATCAAGAACATAAAAGTAGTGGGGGCATTGGTTAATCCAAATGGCACCACCACAAATTCATAGTGATCATATATGGTCCTAAAGCTTGTTTTTTGGATGTCTTCATCCTTGATTCAAACTTGATGGTATCCAGACCTTAAGTCAATCTTTGAGAAAATGGAAGCACCCCCTAATTGGTCGAACAAGTCATCGATTATTGGTAAGGGGTACTTGTTCTTTATGGTTGACTTATTGAGTTGTCTATAATCTATGCACAGTTGGAGCATGCCATCTTTATTTTTCACAAACAAGGTTGGTGCTCCCCATGGAGACACACTGGGCTGGATGTAGCCTTTGTCTGTCATTTCCTTTAGCTATAGCTTGAGCTCAACTAGCTCGGGTGTACTCATCCTATAGGGTTCCCTAGACACTGGCACTGCTCCTGGTGCAAGTTCTATCGAGAAGTCAATGTCTCTTCTCGAAGGTAGACCTGGTACCTCTTCTGGAAACACATCTCTATACTCTCTTAATATGGGGTGGTCCTCTAGGTTCGGTTTTTCATCCTCAATAGATTCCAACACTTGTATTGCATATAAAGGACATCCCTTTCTGCAATACTTTTTCATTTGAAGGGTTGATATTCGTCTCACTGAGATAGGATTCAGAATCCCTCAGAGGGCTATCTTTCTCCCTTCTTCATTTACACATTCCAAATTTTTATGGTAACATTCCAACTTAGTTTTATAAGCATCTAACCGGTCCATACCAATCAACGGGTCATAAGAACCTAGGGGAAGTATGTTAAGGGTCACTTGGGTGGGCAATCCATCCATGATGAATTGGTAAGCTGGTATGAACTCTGCTACTTTTCTTTTGGTTTCAGTGGCTAGTTGTACCAACCATGGCTTAACATGTCTAACTGGTTGCAGTTTACACCTATCAACAGTCTGAGGGGCCACGTAACTCAAATTAGAACCAAGGTTAATTAAAATAGAAACTAGACAGTTGTCGATCATATATTCCATCTCCACCACTGAAGCTTGGTGGTCGGCTTGTTTATTATCCAAAGCTGCATAAATCTGTGGCATGCTCCTGGCCACATCATTGACTATGGTGGCTTCTTCTTTATTGTAGACTCTCCTATTGTTTTGTTGTCTTTGTGGACAATCCATCAATAGATTTTCTTCTCCACAACCCCAACATTTCAAGGGTTCCTTCTTTGGGTTATCAGTCTTTCCTAGGGTTGCTCCAAAAGGTTTATTTCCACTCTGGGAGGGGAAATTTTTTTGATTTACACTTCTAGTAGGAAGGCTTATCCTAGAGTCCTTCCTATAGTTCTTAAATCTTGAGGATTTGAACCCCTTCTTACTGAATCCTGAACTATTCTTCTTCTTCCAGTCCTTGCAAGGTTTTGTCTGATTCTCGAAAAGTTCATAACAATACCTTGCCTTCTAGATAGTATCTTCTAAGGTCTTTGGCTCGTCCAACTCAATCCTATTCCAGTAGGAATGAGGTAACCCACTAATGAATCACTCCACTTTTACCTTTTCATCCTTTATGTAGTGTACATACCTTATCATCTCAAGGAATTTATTGATATATTCCTCTATGGTGAGTTGTCCCAGCTTGAGTTCATAGAACTCTTTAGTCTTCCCATCAAAGTATTTCTCTGACAAATACTTTTTCTTGAAGTGTTCCTCAAATTGTTTCCATGATAATTCCTTCCCATGGATCCCTTTCACATTCCTAAGGTATTCCCACCAAATGGAAGCCTTTCCATTCAGGTTGAAGATGGTTATTCTAGCCTTCAAGTTTTCAAAGTAGTCATGGACTCTGAAGTACTTCTTTAAGCTAAGAAACCAAGCTTCTGCTTCTTCCCCTTTCTTAATCTCTTCGTCGAAAGAGAGTGGTTTGGCTTTTTTGAAATCTTTAGGATCACAACCTTTGGAATGCTTTTGTTTCTTTCCTTTCCTTTGAAGATCTGAGCTAGCTTTGCTACTAGAGGATCCCTCGAAGTTGTCAGTTTCCTTTCCGGAGGACCCTCCCGATGAGTGTCCCATGTCCTCAGATTGCACCTTACTCGAGGTACTCCTCCTAGTGTGACCACTTATGGGACCACGTTTTTCGTATCTCAGGTGGGATTTGACTTCTCTTCGTATGTCGTCGGTCCACATGAATGGTTGCAGGTCCATGCTACAACTGCCTCTGTATATCGGATAAGCTCTGCAACAAGACTGCATTAATTTCTGGTTTTTTTTCTTGATCATTCATCAATCTCTTGTTGTTGGCCTTGCAACTCTGTAATTAGGCCATGAGGCTCCTTACAGTTTCAGCTAGATCCGAAGGGGACTCCACTGCCCTCCTCTCATTAGATACTTCACCTCTATTGTGGGAGCCATCCCCCACTTCATGGCACGTCACCATCCTTTATGCTTGTAGTTTCCCGTGATTCATTGACTGCTTGAGTGCTGACAAAACACTTGATGATAGCTAATAGTCTATTAGTTCATGAACAACACATAGTTCATATTTATTAAATACACACACACAGTAGAAAGATTTTATTCTTTTCTTCAGTAAGAGTTTAACCAGACTCTTTAGGAAAGAAATAAGGTAGGGTGTCACCCTTAAATTTATTTAAATATGGTTTGTACGCAACTCGCCCATGAGTTGAAGCAAGCCAACTGATGTACCCATGATCTGATACCAATTTGTAACACACTCGACCCCTGAGTGTCTTTCTTAGGGATGGGGCCTCAAAATTTCGTTCTCCTTAAGTGATAAAATCCTTCATTCGAGGTCTCTACCACACTCTACTCATCCAAAGTTTTCCAACCACAATCTCCATGCTCAAAATAAAACCCAGAACCAATGAATATATATTTTTGAAGTTCTTCGGGCGTTCATTGGTTGAGGGCCACGTGGCACCCATGTGGATCCACCTTGTACGTGTTATTTCCAAGTTCCTTCCTCCACGGTGGAAGACCATCCACTGTTTGATCCCATGATTGGACTTACTCTCTTTCTCCTACATCAGTTGTGGAGGATTTCAACGCTCCATGCCTCTTTGCTATCTACGCACAAGACCACCTGGAGTTCTAAACTTACAAAGTCTCGTAATCTCACCACATGGCTCTGGATTTCGAGTCATTCAGTCTCTCTACCATACTACACCCAAAACCCTCTGGAGTCCCGAAGTCTCGAGCTCCCGGAGTCTCGATCACTTCACCAACCCTTTAGGCTAGGTGGCCACGTATCACGAGCTAACATGTGAAAGGGCCAGGGGTGACATGCACCCTCATCAGGGGCGACACATGTCACGTTCCAGTAGGTATATAGGGTATGTGATACGCACAAATCTGGGTAACATATGGAACTTCAAACTTAGGTCCATGTGTCCCTAGGTGACATCACTATGCCACATCACCCCAGACTGATAGCCTTCTAACATCCCTCAGATCTCACGGTCAAGATTTGACCACGTAGATTAATGGATCTATGGCTACTAATGATCTCCACCAAATCTATGGCTTTCCTTCACTTCGTAAATTCGGCATTCGGGGAGTTTGATGCTATAGCATCTCCATTCTCCCAAAGTGGAACTTCGTCGAAGTACCATAGGCAAAACCTTCCACTAGACGATCGAATGGTCGAGAAGGGGCCCCAACGGACTCTCCAGATCAATGACTCACAACCTTTCGTGACTTCTACATTCGGGAATTTTTTACAGTTATGAAGTTTGGCATCCCAAGGCTTCAATCTCCTCAAGCTCTGAAGTTGTCAAGAGATAGCTCCTCTCAGAATTAGCGCAGGGTTCCTAGACCCTGGTCGTATGGACCCTCTGATGAATCTCGGGCTATAAACTCTACTCTTATCCAAGATTTGTTTAAAGTTGCGGACGTGAGACTAAGGTCTTTCGGGCTACTAGTTTGAAGGAAGCACCTTCCTAGCTCATAGAACTTTAAGTTCTAAGACAGTGCAGGATAAATTTGTGGAATTACCGAGACAATAGCAGTGCCAAGAGGCTTGCTCCGACTCTAGAACTGTGAGGTAACTCCCTGGGGAAATGAAATAGAAGCATAAGTTCTCAAGGAGATAATTACATACACATCACTCGATCAGTCAATACAGAGGCCAATATTAAGTGTATACATACATGCATTCATTCATTATTCTATTTCAAAGTACAAAGCATGAAAAAACTTATCAGAATCAAAAGACATGATGTGAATGCTGAAAGGGGTGCTCGTTTCCACCCAACCATAGGCTCAATCACTCCTTACAGAATTACCACTGGCCACCCCCGAGCTAGACCACGATGCTTTGAGATTCAATCTTTTTCTTTTGGCGCAACAAAAGTTAGGGACAAAGGTTACTCTCCTTCTCCCAGCATAGAAATAGACAGGGACGAAGATTACTCTCCTTCTCCCGACTCAGTCATAGATAGGGATGAAGGTTACTCTCCTTCCCCCGAGTCAGACTCTATTTCTTGTGACCAGAACACACTCTTTTTCACAGTTCTTCCTTGAACCCGAGAGCTCAGTCTCTCCTTTGCACTCTTCACAGGTCTTCCTTTGCCCACCACACCTTCCTTTCTTTCCTTCCTCAACAAGATTGTGTGTGGCTCAAATTCCCAGTTTGTGGTGAGGTCTGAAAGACTTATAGATGGGTGCTCTTCCCCATCCCCTCATTAAATCTTGAGGAGGTCTTCCCACCCACCATCCTAACTGTAATTCACTCCTAGGTCAGCGGATTGTTCTGGTCCTGAGCAATTAAATCCAGTAAGGTACTAGTTTGGTGGAGGTTAACACAACCACTCTTGGTCCCCTTCACCATCTCTTTCATAGCATTCGTGGTCTCTCTTAGCACATCCCCCTTCCAACAGTCATGCAATGCTTATCCATTTTCTAGTAAATAACAGAATTTACATTCATTGACCTTTTATACAAAGGTCCATCAAATCAAACATTCACAAATATTGAGTTTTCCATAGTCTCTTGGCCCATATAATTATATTTACAAACTGGGGGAAACATGGGTGTTACAACTAGATCCTTTGCTGGCAAGTGCCCTTGACCTGTTTGTCCACAATTTGATCATTGGATGCTTGTTGTATGCAGTCGGGGTTGAGTTCTATTGGTGTCAGTTGTTTTGCTATCTCTGAGGTGTCCAATAATGGTGGTAAATAAGGTCAAAGGAGATCCACATTGAAAATTGGGTGCAGGCCAAGGAAAGGAGAAATGTTGAGCTCAAAATCATTATCACCCACAGCCTTGGTGATGGTGTATGGCCCATAACAGAGTGGGATAAGCTTTCGATGGGGTCCAGTAAGGCATTCTTTTTTCAAATGCAACCAAACTTTGTCACCCACCTGAAACTTATGTGGCACCCGCTGTTGATCATGGTGTTGCTTATACTTGTCATTGTACTTCTGTAGGATATCCTGAACCTATTGGCGGATGTGTTGGATCCACTCAATGAATCGGGTGGCTTTGTCAGCTTCAATTGGAGCAAGAGATGAGTCGTTCGAGGTGACTGCAAGGGGTAGTGCAACATCTATGGGACCTAATGGATGGAATCCCAACCCCACCTGAAAGGGGTTGTGGCTAGTTGAGCTATGCAGGGCTTGGTTGTAGCTATGTTGGACATAGGTAAGACTCTCATCCCATGTGTGAGGGTTCTTGGAATTATACATGTACAGGATATGCACGATCATTTGATTTATGACCTCGGTTTGGATATCTTCCTGGGGGTGGAAGGTCGTGGATTTGTTGAGCTTGGTGTCCAGCAGTGACCAGAGGCTCGACTAGAATGTGCTAGGAAATCAACTGCCTTGATCTTATACAATGGTTTGTGGGATTCAAAAATGTACCCAGACTCATTCAAATAAGATCTTGGTAGTGGCCTCTACTATGATGCTCTTTTGCAGGCGACCAAAATCACCATCTTAGAAAAGTGATCAACAACCACAAAAACACAGTCATTTCCCTACTTGGTGGATGGGAGGCTCGACATGTAGTCCATTGAGATGGATTCCCATGTCCTATTGAGATTAGGCATAGGAGTGTACATGCCATGTTTCTTAGTGGTCGGTTTGGCAATAACGCAAACATTGCAGGACCTGATATAATTGTTGACCTCCTGCCGAAGTTTCAACCAATAGAAATGTTTTTGCAGCATTGTCACTATCTTTTCGACGTCGAAGTGTCCTACCACTTGACTGTAGTGGGTTTCCCAGATCATATTCTCTCACTCGCTTGATGGAACGTAGATATGGCCCAGACGACACAACAGCCCATCCTGAACATGGAAATTAGCAACAATTGCGTTTTCTCCCAACATTTGGTAGGTGGTGAAGTCTCAGTCTGTATCATAGAATTAGGGCCATCCATAGGTCTAATGGCCATAAGAGTCTAGCACCATGGTGAGTTCCACGACTGACGGTCTGCTGAGGAAATCAATGATGCGGTTGGTGCTTCCTATTTTATACTTGATGTTGAGGTGGAATTGTTGCAAGTATGTGGACCACTTATGATGGTGGTCATTCTGCAAATTTCCTTGTGTCTACATGAACTGCAATGGCTTATGATCAGTGTGGATGACTATCTCCTTCCCAAGAATGTAATGTCTCCACTGGCTGCAAGCTTGCACAATGGAGTACATTTCTTTGTCGTAAGTAGGGAACTTATGGAAAATATCTTATAGTGTCTCACTATGATAGGCTACAGGGTGGCTGTGTTGAGTGAGAACAATGCCCACAACATAGTTTGAAGTATCTATCTCGATCTCAAAGGGTTGTTGTAGGTCCAGTAGTGAAAGTATTGGGGTTGAGCACAAGCGTTGCTTCAAATCATCAAATGTTTGTTTTTGGGACCGGACCCACACAAATTCCACCTTACCACCACCCTTGGATACTTAGCTGAGGGCCAATGCAATATGGGAGAATCCCAACACAAACCTGCGATAGAAATTGAAAAGGCCCAAGAATATTCTAAGCTCAGTGACTGTGGTTGGGGCTGGCTAGTCACGGATGCCTTGGATCTTGGTTGGATCCACATGTACACCATGTTGATCAATGATGTAGCCCAAGTAATGGACCCTGTCCATGTTGAAGGAGAATTTTTCCAAGTTGGCGTATAGCTTGTGTTGCCATAGGGTGTGCATAACCTGCTAAATATGTTGCAAGTGTTCTGCCCAAGTCTTTTTATAAAGGATAATGTCATCCAGATAAACCGCTACAAAATTATTGGTGAATTTCCACAGGATATCGTCCATCATCCTCATGAAAGTGGTTGGATCATTTTTCAAGCCAAAGGGAATGACCAACCATTCAAAAAGACCTTCATTTGACTTGAAGGCAGTCTTCCACACATCTGTCTGTTCTATTGAGACCTGATGGTAGCCATACTTCAGATCAATCTTACTGAATTATTCCCCCCCCATGAGCTGATCAAAGAGGTCGTTGATTTGGGGAATCAGGTATTGGTTTCTGACTATGATTTTATTCAGGGCCCGGTAATCAATGCAGAGTCACCAAGTTCCATCTTTCTTTTACACCAGCACAATTAGGCTCCCACAAGGTGATGAGTTGGGATAGATGTGCCCCTTGTGGACCAATTCTTGGATCTGCAGCTTGATCTCCTCATTCTCTAATAGAGAGAAGCGGTAGACTGGCCCATTGGGAAGTAGTGTGCCAGGGGTCAGATCAATGGGGTGCTTGACTTGACAATGCAGAGGTATCCCAATAGGTGAGGAGAAGATATTTGAGTATGCTTCCATGACCTTATCCACTTGCTTCTATTGTGTGGAGAGGTCGGTTGTGGAGACCCTGGATGTGGTTGCAATCTTTCGCTCATTCTGAGAGTGAATCATGAAGAAGTCAAAATTCTCCATATGAGAGATGACCTTCCTGCATTGCTTGGCAGAGATCAAGGAAATAGCACTAGGTGGGACTGCCTCAAGTATCCTGTACAATTTTTTGTTCAAAGTAATAATAACACTGCGAGGCCTAGACTCATATACAACATGGTATTTCCATAAATATGGGTGGCCCAAAATAACATCACAAACTTTGAGAGGGGAAACATCACACAATACCTCATCTTTGAAGGGATTGATGTCATATGACAGGCGACATTGTTGGCTGATGCGGATGTCTCTTCCTCGGCGGAGCCATCCAATGGTGTAAGGCTGCGGGTGCAACGTTGTCAGCAAGGTGAGTCGCTTGACAACCTCTACTCAGATGAGGTTCTTCTAGCTACCTCTATCAATGATGAAGTGCAGTGGGGTACCCTTCACCCACATCTGTGAATGAAAAAGGCGCTCACCTTCATCTGGCTCATCTGGTTCACCGAGCGGGAGCTTGGTGGTAGAAATGGTAGCACTGGGTTTTGTGTTAGTGATTTATCTCCCCCTTTTTGGTTCTGACTCAAAGTCAAAATATGCATCTGATTCAGAGGCTTTCACCTCAGCCACCAACGATTGCTTTAAGCGACAATCAACAGTGTTATGTCAGGGGCTCTTATGGAAGTCGCACCACTTTCCAGTATATTTCTTTGTCTATCTGGTGTCCTTTGCTTGCGGCCTGGATTGGTTGTCCTGAGGTGGTCCATCTTTGCTCTGTCCTTTGTTCTGTGGGTTGGGGCCACCCTTTCCTAGCTTTTGTTGTGAGGGGTGTTGAGTACATTTTTATGCTTCCTTCCACTCCATAAACTATACTTTTGCCTCCAAAACCATCCATTTTGCTTTCATATTATTCCATATTTTCCATAAAAATAGCTTATGCAAGGTACATTTATCATTCCTTAGCTTAAGAATTGAATTTTTGAATTTTTAGCATTAAAATTAAAAATTTATCAGAAATTACAGGATTTGACTAAATCCCATAATTGCTCCAAGGTTCGTGTACTCACAGGACAGCTGGGCGAAATTTGAGACATGGGTCATGATCCTTGATGTACAAGGATGGATGAATACCTATCAGCTTCAAGATCTGAGCTTTCCAAGTGTCCGGTCAATGTTGGTCAAATAGGGTCACTTCAGTAGAAAATACCATGTTTTAGCATAAAATCATGGACAGATTTAGATTTTCTTGGGATTTGTGCATATTTTATGGATCTGAAGGGGGTATTCGACCTTCCTAGCATATTTTGTGGATCTGATCATTATCTTTAGGAGGTTTCTTAGCATTATCAATTTCAAAACTCTTGTATAAATACTCCAAGACATGGACTAGTATGAGAGCCTTATGTTAATGAAGAAAACTTTGAATTTGCAGTCTTGAGATCAGTTTTGTGTTTTGTTCTTGATGATGTCTATGAGATGATTATGTGAATACTGCTAGAAGTTCCTTCTTATCTGAGACGACTTAGGTGTACAAGTGAAGCACTGGAGGGCCCCCTTTGCCAAGCTAGTACACTTCTCCTTTTTCATTCTTTTCAAGCAAATTTTGGTATGAGCTTTGGTTCATTTTACATTATGCTATAGATAACATTGTTGTGTTTTATTTTATCAAGTTATCTAGCTGATGAATGTGGGAAAGAAAAGAATGTATCTCTTGTAAAAGAGTTTAGCCTTTCAGACATTTATAAGCTTCTAGTTTAGTTTGAATGCTTACTGTTTTGAATACTTAAAACTAGTTGAATGTTTTTCTACTCTAATTGTTGATTAATGGTAAGAGATCTATGAATACACCTTATGTAAAGAAGCTTGGAATTTCCTTTCATACTCAACACTTAGGTTAGTTTTGATTTATTTCCATTGAAAGAACAAAAGTTATCTTTAAATCCATATGTTTTAGATGTGCCTCTAAGTCTTACAAACACCAGATTGACAATCAATTGCACTCTAATTTACATCAGTAGGTTGGAGTCCAACAAGGGGTTCCTAGGTCCAAATTGTCGTGTCTTTTGTTTGAGCTTCTGCTCAATTTTGACGGCATATCGGTAGGTCGTGCCCAAGGATGAGATGTCCAAAAAATCCATTTCGGCCTGGATGTATCTATGTAGACCGACACGATAATTGAGCACCATATGTCACTCATAATCTTTGATACCCATCTTAGTGCGCAAGGTATGGAAGATATTTGTGAACTCGGGCACTTCTTGATCTCTTTCCTGTCGTAGTGTGGTCCATTCTGTATACAGGTTGTCATAACTTCCAACAGGGTAGTATTGTTCCTTAATAGCATCCCTGAAGGACTCCCAGGTGACCATGACTATAAATAATGAGGGTTCCTATGTTTCCTTATGCTCACAGAAAGTTTCCCACTAATCTTTGACATGGGGAACGACTTTGAGGAGCGCAAAAGTAATCTTTTCTCTATTCGAGAATTTATGGACAGACAAATACCCTTCTAGCAAATTCAACCATTTGTCTACAACATATGCATCTATCTGACCTTCAAATATAGGAATATCAAAGTTGATTTGTACTTTGAAGGGGGCAACGCGTCCGTTTGAGGAAGATGTGTCGCATGTTGGTAGTCGCCGAAGGATTTGCACAAAACTATCCATCATATCGTTCCTATGTTGTGTGAGGACTTGCTCGAACAACATTTTGAATGGATCTCATGTCCCATCGTCTTTCTTTTCTCCTGCCATGAGAGGTCACTTGGGCATGCGAGAGATTTTTTTCTCAAGAGAAACAAGCTCGAGACCCAATTCTTTGTACGTTGGCTTTGTTGGGGACATGCATTAAGAACAACAAGGAGCAGGCCGCTTTGATACCACTGATCCAGATTCTATGAGCAGAGCGAAATGAATACAAATTATTATCAAAAGATGCTTAACACAGAATAACAGATATATAGTAAAATTGGTTTCTATTCAATAAGGAAATAAGCTGAAACTGTAAAATGCAGCGGAAAACAAGCTTGCTAGAATGGTGGTGGCTTAACTCTGAGAAGAGATGTGACGGTTGTTCTCATTCGCAAGAAGATGATTATAATGAGGCTCTCAAGGAATTTTTACAATAAACAATAATGTCAAAACCCTAGACATCGAAAAACCTAACCCTAGGAGATGAAGCGCCAAAAGTCATGTGGGCCCCGTTAGGGTAAGTTAATACATCAACTTCCCGGGGTTGTAACTTTTGCATACAATCTATGTTTTAGGTGCACGATATCCCATTGGAAAGGTCTATCTAAGGACTACACATATTGTCATCAGACTCAGACTCTATCAGGAGTTTGACTGTGGCGAGCCCTAAAAATGTTGTTTAGGGCCTCAAAATGGCCATGGAAGTCAGGGACCCAAAAACTAGGAAAAAAATTGTCAAACTGGAAAACTGCCAAAATGAGCCAGTTGGAATAGGTGGGAGGCCACCGACATCCATCTGGATCAGAAAAGGAAATGTTGTTTATTTTGCATGCAATGGATCTCTAGTGTCCTTACTTGATTGGGCAACACTTCCAAATTAAAACTGACCATTGTAGCCTCAAATATTTTTTCGAACAAATGATTTCATCCCCTGAGCAACAAAATTGGTTGACCAAAATGTTCGACTATGATTATGAGATCATTTAGAAGAAGGGAAAAGAGAACGTGGTTGTTGAATCTCTTTCCAAGAAATATGAAGAAGAAGGATCCATCTTTTCACTCTCCTTCATTGTAGCTGATTGGTTAAAGGAAATTCATCGTGAATGGTTCCAAGATCCTTAACTTTCTATCCTAGTACAACAATTGCAGTAAGACACTAATGCATCTCCAGGATACAATTGGAAAAATGAGGATATTTGCTACAAAAGCCACATGTATTTGAGAAAACAATCCCACTTTAAATCCACTGTGATCTCTTAAATGCATGTTTTTCTAACATCATGGAATTTTGTCTCTCACAAAACATATGAATGGATCAAACGTTCCTTTTTCTAGGAAGGCGTGAAGCAGGACATACACACTTTTGTGGCTAAATGTGATACTTGCCAACACAACAAGGGAGAAACAATCAAAACTCCCAGCACACTACAACCTCTCCTTGTTCCCCTTTCTATATGGACATATATCTCTATGGAATTCATAGTCAGATTACCCAAATATAGCAATAAATCAATCATCATGGTTGTGGTTGATTGCCTTTCCAAATATGCTCATTTTTGTGCCCTCCAACACCCATTTAAAGCCTCCATAGTATCTCAAGTTTTCATGGACAATATCTTCAAACTCCATGGAATTTCCCAATCTATTATCTACGATTGTGATACAACTTTCACAAGAAACTTCTGGCAATAATTGTTCAGGCTCGAGGGCACACAATTGCATATTAGCATTGCATATCAACCCTAAATTGATGTTCAAACCAAAGTTGTCAATAAGTTCTTGGAAGCATATTTGCAGTGCTTCACATTCAAACGACAATATCAATGGGTTCAATGGTTACTATTGATTGAATGGTGGTACAATACATCTTACCATGGTGCTACTCACATCACCCCCTTTGTCGTGGTCTATGGTCGAAATCCACCCTCCATATTATCTTACCTTCCATGTGTCTCCAAGGTCCAAGAGGTGCACAACACCCTTACAGTTTGAGATGATATTCTACGCACCCTCAAAGAGAATTTGGTCATGGCTTAGAATTGAATGAACCAACAATCTAATTAGTGTCATTCTGAATGCCATTTTGCTAAAGGAGATCGGGTGTTTCTTCATCTACAACCATATAAGAAAACTTTCCTCGAAGCATATCACTACCAGAAACTTGCTCCAAAGTTTTATGGCCCTTATACAATCCTCAAACATGTAGGGATCGTGGATTACAAGTTATCCCTTCCCAATGAATCTAAGCTCCATCTAGTTTTTCTTGTATCTTTCTCAAAGGAAGTGATTGGAACCAAGTGTTAGGTTCAAACTAGTCTCTAAAAATTATATGAAGAAGGTTACATTTGGTTGCAAACACAAGCAGTTATGGCCCAATGCGAGCGTCGTCTTTTTCAACATAAAATTAAATAAGTTCTAGTGCAGTGGAAGTATACACAACTTTAGGATGCCACATGGGAGCTAGTTGCCTTTCTGCGACAATTCCCCCATCGTAATCCTTGAGGACAAGGTCATTCTTTAAGGGGGCATGCATGTTGTAAGTATTAAACCTTTTACAGTGATGCAATGCACACACACATTCTTAAGACAAAAAAGAAAAATAAATGCAATCACACATATACAAAGAGATTTACTCTAGAAACCCAACCGGGAAAACCAACAATCTATTTTAGAGTTGCACCTCTAATTCTATTCTTTGTCTTCATTGTTTACAATACAATATATATATATATATATATATATATATATATATATATATACCTTGGATTAGAATTCAACTGTAGCTCCTTAACCAGAATCAAATTACCATGGACCACAAAATCATGTTCCATAAAATCACCAAAGGTGAAAACCATACTGAGAATAATTGATCAATAAAAACCTACTGTAAAATTCCCCCTACCCTCATATCAAGAAAGGATAACATTACACGATCATGCTTCCCATATAATAAATTTTCACATAAATCAAAATCCAAAGAGGAATTAGGCGTACCTTCAACCATACCTTTACCGTGTAGTACTCAAAGGCCCTTCTCTCTGATATGCCCCAATCTTTGATTCCACGACATAGTCCTTTCTCCAGAGACTATAAGAGTTTTTCCTTCTTCAGATCTAATCTCAGGAACAATGGAAATATTGCACCCATCACTAATAGTTGTTCCCAATAGCTTATACAGATTTCCAATCCAAACTCCCCTCAGCAACACCATTGCTCCTTGGACCATCTTGCAGGTTTACTTTTCAAACATTTTTTTTACACCTACGTTGCTCACCTTTCTATACAAATCAAATTCTTGGCCAATTCTGGGATGTGAAGAACACCAAGGAGTGTTATAATCCTACCATCCATGAGCTTCAACTTGAATTTTCCTCATCCTACAATTTTGGTTGTTAAGTCATCTCCTAGAAAAACATCATACTCACAAAGGATGCACCTAATTAGACTAGTCATGCCTCATGATCTAAATGTGTACTTGAAAAATCCAAGTACACATCCCCTCCTTCATCAGTGGAGTTTTTTTCTTCTATAGAAGGAGCATCATCATATCCCTTCCCTCTCTCGACACTTTTGGACCTACATGTTTTCTTGTAATTCCATACTTTTCCACATCTCCAGCATACCTTTATGAATTTTCCTAGAGATTTAGATCTCCCACTTGAGGACTTATTTTTATTTATTCCCTGGGAGTATCCGCTTACAAATAAGGCATCTGTGCTCTGGCTTTCCAAGTTTTCCCTCCTCATCTCCTCCGACAACAAGGATGAGACCATATCATTGAAACTTAAAGTAGTTGCATTATTTCCCATGGCTACAACTAGACTATTCCATGAGTCTAGTAAAGAGAACAATAAATTGATACACTTATCTTCATCATAAATCTTAATATCAATAGATGATAACTGACTTACCATAGTATTGAAGGCGTTCAAATTATCTGTCATCGAGTCTCCATATTTCATCCTCAGGTTGTACATCTTCTTCTATGGTAAAAAAAATATTTACCGGGGACTTATATTGATATAATTCCCCTAACTTATTCCATAATTCGGTGGTTGTATATTCCCCTTACACATTCAGTAATATTGAATCTAAGAGACTCAACCAGATTGTTCTATTTTCTTTCCAATCCAACTTTGTCTAGTATTATGTTGACATTCTCGTAGGTGCAATACCTGCATCCACAATGACTCATTGATCTTTGTGTACCAAAATATCTTCCACCTTGAGCGTCCATAGCTCAAAACTTTTCCCATTAAATTTTTTGATATCTATTTTTGAACTATTCACCATTTCTTTTCACCACAAAAATCGATACAGTAGAGCTCCCACTATAACAAGGTTTATCACATGCTTGAGCCAAAACCTTAGCCACAAAGGAGTCCCTCTGAAGCCCTTTTTTTATTAATTAGGTTGGTTGTCATTGATGTCAACCCTTGAAGAAAGTCCAGTAGCAAACTCTGGTAGCCCCAATAGTATGATTAAGGGACTTCAGTTTCATTGATGTATAAAGGCATGAAGATCAGTGCATTTATAGGTAATACTATTCTAGATGGATAGTATATGTCATGACATTTATGGTGATATGTGGAACGCCACATAACTCCTCACAGTTAGAGAGTTATGGCCACGTGAAGTTGGAGAACCCTCATGGGTTATCTAGAAGATCCTAGAAGGTCAAGGAAGTCAAGTTATTCTAGAAGCTCCTAGAAGAAGTTGACCAATAAAAGCAGTTATTCATGGGTTAAAGTAGTTGCAACAAGAAAACAATTAAAAATAAATTAGTTTCAACTAGAATTGGAGAGTTTACTATTTGTGGATAAAGTGGTTAAGTGGACAAAGTTGGTTAAGTGGACAAAGTGGCTAAGTGGACAAAGTGGATAAGTGGACAAATTGGTTAAGTGGACATAGTGGCTAAGTGGACAAAGTTGGTCATGTGGACAAAGTGGCTAAGTGGACAAAGTGGTTAAGTGGATACTTCTAGAGGAAGCTACTGAGCATATCAAATATTTAAAAGTAACTGAGGTAACCAAAGGAGATTTAAGGTGAATTTCAGAGGGAAGGTGAAGTAAATAAGGCCAAAATTCAAGGGAGGATAAAGTCTTTTTGATGATGCTTTCTAAGGTATGCTATTTACAGGTCATCTCACCATTTTCACAATAAAAAAATTTCTAGAATGATTCAGACAATGATATATGGAGGTTGTTTAGAAAACATATCCAAGTAACTGTGATAAAAATTCCAACTTGTGAGTCATTTTATTTTTGGAGTTACACTCCATGGAAATAGGGTTTGTGGCTAGTCCTGAAACTAGTCTAAAACAAGTGTTTCGGGTAAAAACGTCATAACTTATTCATAACACATCCAAATTCAATAAGACCAAATGTATTGGTTAGAGTAAAATATTTAGTATGTTGTGTACCATTTTCAGATACATACAAAAAATATTTCGTGTGGGGAATTCTCTACAAGTTCTCTATCTAGAATAATCCATTATTTAGCAAGGTATGCCATTTTTTCTATAACTCCTTTTATGGGAGGTTCCAAGTAGTGAAACCTAGAGGAATTGTAGAAAAGACATTGAAGAACATTATGTATTATTTTCAGATCTTTATTCATTATAAGTACATAGTTATGATTATTGCAAGTTAGAGTTGTTGACTAATCCAAAATTAGTCATGTGAGACTAAAGTAAAGTTTGATGAAAATGCTAGTCTCTTGTGGTTAAAGTTAAGGAAGGTTTGCAGGTATGTGATCATATACACCAGGTTTGTTACAAAGTTACAAATCAGATTTGGATGATGAAATTGATGAGGGCTTTTGGTTGAGCTATGTTGTTGAAGTTATTGGTATAGATAAAGGTTGTTTAACAGTGAGGTTCTAGCACATGGTTTGAGGTACATACTTTTGGTATAGTGTTTGAGGTATATGTGATCATATCAGATTGGTTGATGAGTATACAATGACGTATTTGATAGAAAAGGTTGTGACTATGACATATTCAATTTCTACATTTGGCACTTATATTCCAGGGCGGTTGGATGGGGCAAGGATAGGTGGTTGTAGCCACCTTACGGTTGTAGTTGGAGAACATAGAGGGTTGTAGCTTCCTTCTAGTTGTAGCTAGAGAATTGGGGAGTTGGAGCTCCCCTCAGGTTGTAGCCTGAAAATAGGGTTTTGGAACCTCCTTCTAGTTTCAGCTAGAAAACAAAGGAAGTTGTTGCTTCCAATGAATGTAATTCTTAAAGACAAATAAGAAAAAACATTCCTTGGTTTTCTCCCGCATTGGGTTTCCACGTAAAAATACTGGTGTACTATGTATGTGTATAATTTCTCTTTTTTTCATTGTTTATTTACTCTGCAATTATTGGATGATAATTCTATATTGATCATAAATATAAATAACACTTGCATATTGTGGTTAAAAGGATTAAAAATCTTTATTATTGATTCACCCCCCCTCTCAGTAATCCAACAATAACTTCTCTACTACCAACTATAAGTTTTAAACTTTTAACAGTAAGGAAATGCACACACAGATTCTTAATACAAGAAAGAAAAACAAATGCAATCACACATATACACAAAGATTTACCCTGGAAACCCAACTAGGAAAACCAACAACCAATTTTAGAGCCATACCTCT
>SNQJ01S0020535.1:14695-25242 GCA_010110895.2 Picea sitchensis | reverse complement strand
CATTTTCCACAAGCGGAGATGAAGATTCAAGAATCTTGATTCTCACCCAAATTGGGGTCGAGGAAATGGACATCGAAGCAAGGGTTGAAATTTGTGAATCGTCGTTTGAAGAAGAGGTCGGCTCTACCCCATAGCCATGGTCCTTCCTCCATGTCCGTCCTCTGGTCCTTTGGTTTATTGAAATATACAATGAAAAAGCCTCTGGGACAAAGAGACACTGTGTAAGTTGGAGCTCAATTGGAATCGATCCATCTAATGAGAGTTGAAGCTGATGGCCAAAACCCATTGAATCTGTAGGTTGAAGCTAATGCCTATGAGTCCCTAAATAATCACAAAGTCCTAGATCACCTCCTTATGACTTGTCATCCTTATCCTTTATTAATTGTTAGTGTGAGAGCATATCTAGATCTAGAGGTGATTAACATCCGTGTACTATATATTGATATCATTGAATGAATATATCGTTGAGATGGCTAAAGCCTTTTTAGCCAATATTCTTGTGTCGTCTCTTTGCATAGTTTAACATGGTATCATAGTGAATTACACTAAAATAATCAAAGCCCAAGAAGCCCATGTGTCCATTAGAAGAAGGTGTTGATATTATTGTGGACATCGTCACTATTCCACGATTTTGAGCTCAAAATCTTAGCAATCAAAAGGCACATCGAATGGGAGGATGTGGAGAGCATTTCAAATGGTGGTAGCATCCATAGTGATGAGAGGATTTAAATATGCACATAGCCCAACACACCACACCACACAATTGGAAAGCATTTTTTGATGTAGAAGGAAACAACCCATGCATAGTTGGAAAGGAACTACGCCACACTCAAAGGATAAGGCATTTTTTTGTTTCATAATATCTCACATGGGCAAAGTATTAAAAAAATCATGCTTTATATTGAAAGTTTATCTCTTTACATATCAAGGAAAAGGGATAAAGTGAGTTGTATTTAGTGGTGCATTGCTTGCTTTGTTGTAAACAAATGTGGATGGTAGTACTTTCACAAATTTTATTTCATTTGAGGCAAAAACAGTCTTTATTTGAAACGAAATGGAAGACTTGGTGCTTGATGGCATAACTGGTAAATCAATAAGTTTAACTTAGTATATGGATGATAGTTATAACATCCAATTGTTTGATATTTTGTTCAAAAGTTGTAACATCCCCATATTAATCCCTCGATTAAAATGTAATAAATTATGATTAGTGATGTTTTATCTCGGCATGGAGATATTATTACCATGTCATGATAATTTGGACATATTGAGCAATGCAAATGTATTTGGTTTAATTAATAAAACCAATGTCTTTACCACAGTCCTTTTTTTCATCATTACCACTGTGGTATCATTTGATACTGATTGTGGTATCATGGCTAAGGTTTAAGAAACTGGTACTGACCATGATACCGTGAGCGGAAACTAGTGAAGGGGTTGGGGGATTACCTTTCCTACCAAGTAATTAACCTTAGCCAAAGAGCCATATTGCCAAATTGCTCGAAATTCAATTTATTATTCTCTCTCCCCATTTTCCAAGAATAGTTGATGAAGGGGGTTTGGTAGTTGAGCGACCAACAACCCACAATGATGGAGATATGGAGAGATGGTTGGACACGTACCCATCCTTTTTTCCCGAGACTAACCCACAAACTCCTCTGCCACAAGCAAGGGAAATCACAAACCTTCTTGGGGGAAAGATAGAGAGAAAGATAGAGACAGTTCTAAAAAATTGTGGAAGAACCCACGAGTAGTAGAGAGAGAAGGAATCACAAGATGGGTCAATGGCTAAGCGAATAGACTCGTTGAAGCTTGGAATTTGGACTGCTAAATTCAAACGGAGAACCTAGAATCTGACCTCGGCAAAGAGGGCCACAAATTTGATGTTGGCTAGGAAACGAACTGACACTGAGAGGGGAGGGCATCGAGGGACTGCAGAGGCTGTGAATGGGCTCTCTTGTGTAAAGGTAATCCAGCTGGGAAGGCATCTAGGAAATTCATGGAGGCCTTGGGATTGGTGGGTAAAAGGGATTTTTTCACTTGATTGTCTATGAAGGAGAGTGGCCTTCACACCCATTAAATCCCCTCAGAAACCGAGATTCTCAGATGGTATCATGGCCTGACACGAGGGTGGTTGGTTGTAGAAGGTATCAATGCAATAGAGCCTCTAGTTGGGTGGAAAAGCGCCCACCCTCAGTTAGTTGTCTGGTCAACAGTTTACAAACAAATAAGTCTCTCTTGTGCCCTGTAAGATTTCTATCCTTGTGTAATTTATGAAATGGTATAGTTTATGTGTAGAAATCTATAAGAAATGGATTGGATGTATGTTCCATGTTTCTAGTATGCATAGTAATCTCTTATTGGTTAATTTCTCTTGGAAGTCGGTTACAGACCTCCTGTATTTCAGAGTTAAAATCCCGAGTGTTGCATGAATCTGTGTGGAGAATTTTAAGTTTACTGGTTGTAGAGTTGAAGAGGTGTGTGTGTGTGTGTTGAGTTTTTATGTACTCAAGGATTTTTTATTTCCATGAGTCTCAAATTCCTTAAATTTACGATGCAACAAGGTTATGCTCTGAGTTTGAATCCTTTACGCTCCAGAAAAGGAATCCATTTAGAATCCAAACTTTTGATTAAGTTAATAGCAAGGCTATTTTGATTCCCGGATACCCGGATTGACACGGTTCCATTAGCATGGTTCTGTTATAATTTAAGTGCTATAATTTGAATCTCCCTTGAGATCTTATCATCCAAAACCATCGAGATTCGCACCCTAAGCTTCATCGACAATCGACTCGATCCTTCCCATCGGGGCTTTGAAAGTTTTTTTCATCGGTGGTCGAAGTCCATTGATCACATCAACAATTTAAGTTTTGTGCCCCATCAACACTTGGACTGATTCATTCATCGACAAGTTGGACCAATTCCCCATTGGCAATCGAAAGAGTGTTAATTGACGATTTTAGGCCGATTGTCCATCAAATCGACGAGTTGAGTTTTTTTCTTCATCGACGTATTTGGGTCAATGCTTCATTAATGGATTTGGGCCGATACTTCATCGGTGGATTTGGACCGATACTTCGTCGGCGGATTTGGGCCGATGCTTCATTGATGGATTTGGGCCTGTTATCCCCAACTTTTAGGGATAACTAAGGAGATGATGTCTCGAGGCCCTCAGGTTGCAGACATGGAGTACCGAGAAACAACTTGACAACAGTGTCCACTTGCACAGACAAAGATCCACCTCGCCACCACAGCTCCAGGTTCATCACGACGGTATCCATCACATCAATTAGCCTCTGTAAGACACTGGGTCTTTCTCAATGAGGTACAAGTCGAGCATTATGGTGAGTGTCATTTCAATATTTGAGGCATTTGAGTTTGTTGCATCTATTATTGCTTTTGATTATGTAACGTTTGCTTGGGCATTATGCTCTTTGCCCTGTTTCACTTTGGTGGTTGACATTGCGCCCTAGTAAGTGGGTCACCCTTAGGGATAGGTTTGCTACTAGGAGGTCCTCTTGACGATTCATCGTGCCATTCCCTACCATACTTGTCACTTTCCACACTTCATCCCCTCATCTCCTTATCTTTTGGGATTTTCGGCTGTACTGACCCAAGAAGGGGTTGTCCCTCATTTCATGGGAAGAAGGGGCTAAAGGCCCAAAGGCTTGTAGCTGGAAAAAGATAAAATCCAATCATTTCCTGAAGCTCTTCTTCAACTGCATATCTGGAACCTCTTTAACAACTACAACTTTTGGAATGCCTTGAGTCTTTCCTTGTTTCCCTTCCTCATCAAGACATCTGATTGTCTTGTTGTAGCAGTCTAAGACAACATGATGTTTTTCCAACCAATCCATGCCAAATAGACAATCATATGATCCCAATGGTATGATGTTTACATCCACCTTTGTATCGAGTCCATTCATGTCTATCAGACAATCTTTAACCAACTCATTGATTTTCCTTTTAGCCCCCATGGCTAACTGAACTAACCAAGATTTATTATGCTTACTTCTTTGCAAGTGAAATCTTTCAACAATGTTAGCATAACTATGAGTAGATCCAGAATCAATTAAAATTGCTATGGGCTTATTATTGATCTTACCTTCCACTTCAATCACGAGATATTGATATTCAACTTTCTTGTTATCCAAGGCTGCATAAATCCTTGGTATGCTTTTGCCCATGTCTTCCATTGTTTCAGCCTCTTGAATGTTGTGGGCAATTCTCATTCTTTCTCCTTTGTGAGGGAAATCCCTATATAGATGATTTCCCTCACATCCCCAACATTGTACTCGCTGTTGCATTGGCCTTTTTCCAAATGAATATGCAGTCTTGTGTTCATTTTGGGTGACTTGACCTTGTTGATTTTCTTGGGAATTATTCCTCAAAAAAGGTGGCTTAAAACGCTTATGCCTTTGATCCTTTTTACCCTTTATCTTATCATTCCAATCTTTTTGGAAAATTGGTCTTTCTTTGTTCTGCTCATACAAATGTCTTGCTCTCCTTATGGTTTCCTCCAAGGTTTTTTGGTTATCATATTGAATCTTATCACTGTAGAAAGAGGGTAACCCACTCATAAACCTTTGGATTTTGACTTTCTCATCCTTGATGAAGTCAACATACTTTAACAATTCAAAGAACCACTTCTCATATTCCTCCATTATCATGGTTCCCAACTTGAATTCAAAGAAATATTTCATCTTTCATTCATATTAATGCTTGGATAAATATTTCTCTTGGAAATATCCCTTGAACTACCTCCATAAGATTATTTTCTCATCAAGGTTCTTGGCTTTCTTAAGTTGATCCCACCACATGGTTTCCTTCTCTTGCAAGTGGTAGGTGGAAATTCAACTTCTACTTGGGATGGGTAATCATGTAGCTGGAAATATTTCTTCATTTCTAACAACCAGGCCTCATCATCTTCTCATTTCTTGTGATCTCCATTGAAAGTTGGTGGCTTAATATTCTTGAATTCACCCTGCAAGATGTCTACCTCGGGTCTTCTCCTTTGCCTCCGAACATGACACACACTTGGGCTACTCCCTGGACCCGAACTTGCATGAGTTCTTCTAGTGGAATGCCTTGGAGAATGATGGCGTCTACTCATGCTTCTTGATTGCCTATCATTCCCATGATCATCTCTTTTGCTATGGGATCTTGATGTTGATACTTGTCTAGTAGTAGTTGCTTGCTTGGTGCCAGAGTCCTTGTTAAATTGCTTCTATAGCATATTTAGGATTTGAAGTATCTCTTCTTGAGCCTTCATGATCCTCTCATTATCAGCCCTATAGCTTGGAACTTATATTTACAGGCTTCTCATAGTTATGGTCCCCTACCTGTCTCTTCTCCCATTAGACTCAGTCTCAACATTACCCATGCTGGTATGCAGACCTCCAATTTCTTCTTCATGGTTGTAAAACCCTTGAACATGTCTCTAGTTCTCATGTAGGAACTAAAGTCTGCTTTTTTGTATCTTTAATTCTGCAAGAATGTGCATGCAACAATTGTTGTTAGAACTAAGCAAATTACAAAATATTTATCAATTAGATTACAGGTCATTCTTCGTTTTAAATTATGAAGAATATTAATGCACTACTCTCAAGTAGGATTCCTTAAATGCATTCATTTTCGAAACAACTTTCCAACGGCTATTCGTTTGCTCCAATCCAAGCTCCGAGCTTAAAGTTATGGTGGCAAAAAAGTGAAGGATTATTCATTAACATGTGAAACATAGTAGCAACGCTCAACAACCGTCTGATCATTTATTGATTAGATCTCCGCCATTGATCTGTGTTAATGGATTCACCGCAGATCTAAGTCATATCTCTTCTTCATTTCGATCTTTCACGTTCTCCAATTTGCACCCCCTAGTTCTCCCGCACTCACTTTGCACTTATACTTAGATTCCTTACTATATTCATGGGCTCACGGGTGGTGGACTCGCAGACTCATAGCCTATCTTCATACCTTCCAGGAACCCGCCACCCACACTTAGCTTCTTTTTCCTTCGTGGACCCGCTAACTCATAATCTTGTAATCTTCCTTTCATAAGTCCGTACGAGAAGTATCAACACTTAACCATTTTTCCATCTATGCGGACTCACAGACTCGTCGATTCATAATCTTGTAACCTTCCCATCTCCGCCTATCCGTCGTGTTCTTCACACTCGAAGTCTTGGTACTTAGTCAAATTTCTAAATTTCACCGCAGGTTTGGGTGATCCCATATTTCTTTTACTCTTGGAACTCCATCCACCTACCCACCCGACCGACCCTTAGGACTTAGTCGATTTTTCACTTCTTACCGCGGTTTCGTGCGAGTGACAGTTGGTCTGCCACATGGATCCACATCACCTGCCAATTGTCATCCCATCCAACATGTACTTGCCACCGTGGAAGTACATGTCTTTCTTCTACCACGTCAGCTGGCACGTGGCCTCCACATCATGTCGACGTCATCGTACGGAAAAATACCCAAATTTTTCTGATTTTGCTTATGTTTGAAATTTCCAAAGTGGCTCAATTCTTCACATTACTTATGAAATTTCTCTCAATTTTGGTACAGTGATTTAATAAAACAAGTTGCAGACATACTCTAGAATTAATTCTCTACAATGTTTTTGCTTCAACATTTTGCTAACTCGACCCATCCAGGTTTAGCATTGAAAACTAGGCTCTGATACCACTTTGTAACGTTCCCAACCACCCAAGATGGGCCATGCCACAAAAAACTCTCCCTTTTTACTGCTCTAATACCATAATGTAACATTCCCCAACCCAACTGAGGGACATTACAATGCATAATACACATAAAAATGAAATTTCTACTAACTAAAGTAATTCTTTAACTGTTAGTCGATTTCTTGTATCTTACAACTACAAATTTAATACAGATTTAGCTATTGTCTATAACCATAAAATAGATGCATCTAAATCATGCCAATAATCAACATGAAATGCGGCTAAACTGCTCATGGAAGCAACATAAAAGTCATTCTCCTTTACGCAGATTTCATGCACAACAATAACACATGTAAATAACTCAGCAACAAGATAAAACACTTATCTTTAAACAAGAATTGTGCAACCAACTGCTTGGGATGAATGTTCCACCCAACCATAGACTGACTATTCCAAATCTTAACAGTTAGTCACCCCTGAGCTGAGGCTAGTAATCCACAAAAGAGGGTGGTCTCTCACAGTCCACTCGCATCTCATAAAACTCATAACCCAACTGATATTCTTCTACAACTATCCCATTTTTTTCTATCAACTCTCTTCCTCATGACCTGTCCAACCCCAGGAATGCACCATTCGTTTATCAGGGATAACCCAAGGGATGTATCATCTGTTTATCAGGATTATACCAAGGAATGTACCATTTGTTTATCAAGGTTTCTCTGGCATAGGTAACTAGGAATCTCTCAACTAGGAACTCAAGGGAACATGTTGCTAGGAAAACTACCAACAAACCAACATCAAACACTAGCTGTTACAGTGCAACTCACTCCAGAGTTTACTCTTCAAGCCTGACAACCTGAATCTTCAATCTTTAGTTCCAAAACACTCCAAATACGTTCCATCTTGCTCTAGAATCCTGTCTCCATGGCTGCACCCGCTCCAAGCTTTTTTTCTTTCTCTCCCCTTTCCCTCATGCACAAAAACTTCATGTCTTAGAATTGTTGTCCCAACCCATACGAATTTCCTCCATTTGGCTTGCCTTTCTTGACTCACACTCTTCCCCGAGCTAATTGTAATCAACCCCCATGTGCCCAATAACTCTAGGATGTGACCACTCACAACCACCCCCTTACATGTATTCAATAATTGGCTTTGGGAACACTCAATCATAAATTGGAAGGTTCATATACAATTAGCAAGTTTAGAAAAATGGGTTAAATTAATATACATGGGTATTTCCCCCTTGGACCCCTCTTGGCCATTATCCTAGACACTTCCCTCTCTTGTGGATTAATTCAATCGCCATGTCTTTTCCATGTCCCCTTAGCAGTTGGCATCACGTTTTATTATTAAAACATAGAAATACAATTTGCATATTACATCGCTTTGGTTGTAGCCACACATTATATCTACATAATTATTAATTAAATTGGGGATTATAGCGGGAATGTTACAACAATTCAGTGCCTCACACAACAAGTGATTACAACCAAAACATAATGGTCAGAAAATCAATCCACACCTCCCTTTCAATGTTGGTGTCTCTCGAATTTATAAGTACAATGTTCAGATCATGAAAGGAAACTGTTACAACCAACGATTCGCTCACTCGACAAGAGAATCACATCAGTTGAATTTTGTAGAGTTTGGACATGAATAATTGTGTTATGTTGGTGTAATGACAAAGAAATGAGGTTGGTTTATTTGATGGATGATGAATGGGAAACATGGAGCCTTCCATATAGCACATAGAACCAAAGACCCGAACTGTAATTTGTTGCAACCAATAAATAATATGAGTCGCAACATAAATCTGGCCAAACCGAGTTTAGAAAAACCCTCATAACTTCTTAATTGTGCTTTATTTCAGAAATTTGCGGGCATTGTACTCAAGTTGGACACCCCTGCACAAAACCCATGTTCCAAAATCTTGATATTCCTCCTCATTTTCTCGGGAATCTAACTAGAAGTTAACTGTTGTAATTTGACACATTTTTTTACTAAGAACCCTTGACCACAACTGAAGACTTCCATGTTGGACCTGGGTGCGAACCAAAGGACACACACCATGCTGACACACACACACACACACACACACACACATATATATATATTCAAAACCCTTATGGTTGAATTTCGATTGGAGATGTGGAAGTATGCCAACGAATGATTTCGAGTACTGGAAGTGAACTGGTGGTACATTAATAAAACTGCACTGAACTGAATTATGGCTAAAGGAATCACACTTCATACACCGTCATTAGTAAACCTACCATAATCCTAATTAATTCATCAAAAGAAAGGAAAATGTATAACAATTAACCACTTGATGCTTATAAACTTGTCAGGGATTATTTACGAAGAGCTATGGTAAAAGTGGCAATGAATAAGTAAAAGGATGATCACAAAGGGATGACTTGGTTGTGATAAAGATGTTAAATTGGCGACCCAACACTTCTCACCTTTCAGTGGAAAAAGGGGGGAATATTAATGATGATTGTCAGACTCGGAGTTTTGACAACAACAATCACAGAGTTGCAAAGAGTTCATCACTTGTCATAATTGATAATTGGGATGCTAATTGACAATATTTGTGTCGTTTTCTGAGAGCAATATTGTGGACATTTTGTTCACTTGGATGGTCATTAGACCATTATTATTCTTGTTTGGCATTTGATTGGGTTATCAAGCATTTTCAAGGAAGGGTTGGAATTATAGATGATCATTTTCTCATAATTCATTCTCATCAAATATTGGAATTCACCTCAGTGGACAAATTACAAATATTGGAACTCACAAGTTCAAATAGTGGGATTTTCCATATTCTCAGCATTTGGATTTGGCGATTTTTTAGGTAAATATTCATTGAAGCTCATCTTAAATTTTTTGATTGAAGATTGAAATGATACTAGTCTATGCACTATTTCATGTTTCCTTGTTGGTATAATTATTTGGACTTATGATCAAGGGGGGATTGTTAGCATGTTAGTCTCTAGATAATCACAAAGTCCTGGATCACCTATTTATGAGTTGTCATCCTCATCCTTGATGAGGTGTCATTCTTATCTATTGATGATTGTCAGTGTGAGAGCATATCTATATTTCAAGGTGATCACATCCATGAACTATATATTAATATTATTGGATGAATATATTATTGAGGTGGCTAAATCCTTCTCCACCAATATTCTTGTGTCATGTCTCATTGCACATTTTAACAAAATCATTTTTCCTATAGTTGTTGATGAATTCATTGACCACATGTGAACGAATTCATAACTCGAGGGTTCATTTTGTTTTATCCATAATAAAAGAACCTAATTGTGGAGTCATTTTCAAAGGGGGATACACTCTATTTTTCATTTCGTCTTCAAAGGAATGATGATTCAAACCTTAAGGAGAGGGGTTGTCCTTCTTCTCCCTTGTAGTGAGAAAAAATAACACTTCCTTCTAATAAAATTTGGCAATTGAAATGCCGTGAAAAACAAAAGAGGGGCCCCTCAAGGAATTTTCCCTTGCTATTATAATCCCGATGGAACAACCCATGCAAGAAAAGAAAAGGGAGCCCACTACACAAGTCATGGCTCTCCCATGTAGGGAGGGAACAAGCAAGAGTGGGCATGATTGTCTACAACAAACATGCCTTGTGATAATTAAAACACGAGAAACTCTTGCCACGAAAAATGTTAATCTTTGTTAAAATGCTTGAAAGCTAACAAATATTGGTAGTGTTAAGGCTAGTCTAGCATGTCACTTTTAGAGTGATGTGTTGACTCAATTGGACATATTGTGGTGTGCAAGGAATATAACACATTTTACAAATAATGGTTCATAAATTAGGGGAGATCTCTCGACCAGGCC
>SNQJ01S0020534.1:80065-96328 GCA_010110895.2 Picea sitchensis | reverse complement strand
ATCATATATATATATATAGTTTTCATAAACTTCGATAATAACATCGAATCTCTTGTTTACAGGTCGGATTTAAAACCAAAGGCATATGCATTCTATGATGAAGGAAGTACTCTATCATGAAGCCAGAGGAACCTCACTCGTAATTTTTTTTTTAAGCTTATTTAGTCGGAGAGGTTTAATTATTCAATTTTCCTTATGTTTATTTTGAAAGAAAGCGCAAACACTAATAAAAAAAATTATTTGTTGTTTGATAACACAGTAGAGGACGAACACACTAGATCAAATATCAACACAAAGATGTTTTGACGTTGTAAAACCGCTATGGGAAACATCTACGGCCCAGTCAACACGACCACTTGGAGCAGTTTATTAATGCAAAATAAAAAGATTACAGAGATATTTTACAAGAGAATTTCTTACAAATCGATCATCGGAAAATGACTCTCCATGCTATTTAAATAGAGATCATGGACCAATCATGTGTTAAGCCATGGATCAATGGTCGTTAGTATCGAGGAGAATATGAACCGTCAGATCACTCTATGTCGGGAACATATCGTGATCGTTGGATTTCCTAATGACAAATGCATACTAAAGAAACACACTGTAAGGTAGCTAGAGAGGTAGTGGGGGGGGCAAAGGGCCCATAGTGATAATAGTGGAGCTCATTCAATGTAAGGTGGATTAGGTCCACTATATTATTAAATAAGGCCCACTATGGTAATTATATATAATGAATGGGTAATTAGATATAATAAATGGGTAATTAGAGGAGGAATCTTCTAGAAGTAGAACCTTCTAAGAAGTCCTCTTACATTTATTATATCTAATTACCCATTTATTATATCTAACTACCATAGTGGGCCTTATTTAATAATATAGTGGTCCTATTCCACCTTACATTGAACGAGCTCCACTATTATCACTATGGACCCTCTGGCCCCCCCACTACCTCTCTAGCTACCTTACACACACTTTTACCTAATGATAGATTAGACCAAGTAGATCTTAACGAACCCCTAAGTGTCTAAATATCCTAACACCCCCGCTTAAGAAGAACTTTGGATAGGATGGAAGGATTTACAATATTCACATAATAGGAGAAGGAAGGAGGAATTAGAGTCTATCCCCCCTTAATGGAAACTTTTTGAACTCCTAACATAGATCAAAGTTTGGAAAACTTTGCTTCTATAGGAGACTTTGTGAAAATCTCTTCAACTTGGTCTTTTGTAGGGAAAAATAGCACTTCAATAACTTGATCATGAATGATCTTTTTGATGAAGTTCATGTCTAGCTCGATGTGTTTGTTGTGTTGATGTTGAACTGGGTCTTTGGCGAGTTTGATAGAACTCAACACACCAAAGGCTGGTCAAATGTTTATGCTAGAATCCAAACTCTGAAAGAATATGTTGAAGCCATAAGGATTCCTGACTTTCATTTACCACTACTTGTTACTCTACTTCTACTGATGAAAGTGAAATATCCTGTTGTTTCTTACAGGCCCAAGTGACAGGTCCTGAACCAAGGCTAAAAACATAACCAACAATAGACTTTTGATCATTACAGTCAATGACCTAATCTGAATGAGTAAAACCAACCAATAAAGGAGTCCCCCCTTAACTGTAATGTATCCGGATTTGAACGCATTGTGATTAGAACATCACTTGAGTTCATATTGGACATAAATTCTTGCATTTCAACCAAATTATAATGATCCAACAAGTCATTTCTTTATAGCCTCAATATCTAACCAACTTCCTAGTAATAGGTAAGATATTATCCACATACAACTATAGGTGGTTAGAGTTGACTCCATCAAATCCATTCTATCTATTCATATTTTCGAAACAACTTGAGTTAACCATCCATCCATCTAAGTAGCAATCGAAGATAGATACTTGAATGTTGGTATCAAACCTCTGATTTTGGGTTTGCAAAGAACATGAATAAGGTTGAGACAATGCTGAATTCATTATGGATTGATCTCCATTGAGCTAGTGATTCTTTGTTGGTGAAAAACCAAATCAAAGTTTGATGTGTGAAATTGGATTTGTCATTGATCATTCTAGGCATGATACCTTAATTGCTTTTCTACGATTGGGTTTGTGTTGTATTGGAGTTATTTAAAAATAGACTAATTTTTTTTTTTTTCTGGTGTGTCAACTTGGAGAATATTTAATTTGGATCTGTCAATTGCATACATTGTGGATTAAATTATTTCTAATATCCTTTTTTGTGCATATTTTTTCTAGGGTTTTTTTTCTTTGTGTTGAAAACATAGATTGAAGTCGTTCAACCAGGGATACACTGGCCAACAAAGGAGGGAATCGATCGAAACTAAGGATATGATATTTGACTAAGAATGTGGGGCATCCTATACTCAAGTTAGTCTTGAGTCGACTCATGGTTCTTTCAATTGGACATTGATTCAAAGTCCCTCGACTAAACATCAACTAGAATTGGCACCTTTTTTCGACTGGATTATGCGAGAGAGTGTCAATTTGACCTATTGGAGGGTTCAACTAAGAGATATCCATGCATTTCTTGGAGCCTTGGGATTTCTATGACAACTCTACATTGGAGAAATATTAGGGTAAATTATATCACCGAGAGATATTTGAAGTTTTATCCTAACCTAACTCGACCTGGATTAATCTTTCGATTGGAGTCGACCCTAGCTCTCTTTGAATCGACTAGTTGTATCTATTCAAGATTGCCTAGCTTTTGTAGTCTACTTGTTATTTTTTATTGTCGATTGAAGGAGGATTCTGTCGATCCATCAATTGGGGGCACATTCTTGGTAAATGATCATATAATTGTGCATTCGAGTGATGATACATCATTTTTTTTGAAATTGATGCACCACTTGTGGTTTCTCGCCTCTTCGAACCACCATTTGCAAGTTTTGTATCGAAAGGTGGGTACGATTATTGGTAATATCAAGATCCTTGGAATTTGGTCAATAAAAACTATTCCTATTTTTTCTCGACTTAAATACATACAATTTCAACCCTACACATGTTAACTACACCTTTATGTTGACTACCTCGATGAATTATGATCCGAATTGGATCTTGGAAAATGTTTGTAAATTTTTTAATTAAACATGTTTCGGTTTATTTCACTATATTGGAAGTGGAAACAAAGAAATGTATTTTTTTTTGTGCCAAAGGTATCCCATTAAAACAATGAGGGTTTTACAGAAGAAAAAAAAATGAACGGAGATGCAAGGAGAAAGGGATAAAGATAGCAGTAGAAATAAAATCTCGAGGAGGAAAACCTTCTTGTTGTTGAGTGGATGGAGGTACTGTGTTTCTTTTGTAATGTCCTAGGTTTTAACAAAGATGAATACATAAATTATCCAATACAATAACTAATAATTTGTAATCAAGGATACACTAATGAAATTCAATAAACTCACATTGGTGAGGAACTTACATGTGTTGAAGAACCCAACTTACCTGCAACCTAGTGACTTCATAAATGAAACCATATTTAATCCTTGGCCCAGAAACTGCAAGACAAATTGGGGGATGAATCTCCACCCAACCGTAGACCTTTCTACTCTCATATTTAGTATCAGGTCAACCCCAAGCCTCAATCTACTACCATGCAAGTGAATCCTTATCCTTTCCCTCTCTATAACTTCAACCAAAGAGAGATGTGCCAAAAAAATGATATGATTTTCTTATCCTTTTCCCTCTTTATATAGAGTCTATAGATGGTAAAGAACCCAATCCCTATGGTCCATTCTTTAATTTATTATACTTTAGTTTTTTTTCATTATCTATGGTTACTCATTTTACCATTTTCTTTAACTACCCTAATATCCATAATAAATACTTACTACGACCCCCTTTATAATTATTATTATATAATTATTTATTGTTATTTATTCCAATAAGTATTTATTCTAAATGTTTTAGGAGTATACAACCTGAGTGGGCCTAATGGTTAAGAAAATGTGTTTCCTCTTAAGAGGTCATAGGTTCAAATCCAAAGGGGGGTAGGGTATATATAACTTCGTAGACTTTACTAGTCAAATCGTTGGGTGGAAGGGAGTCCCTTGTCCCACAAACAAGGGGGTCTCATACACTAATTTGGTGTGCTGGCTTGGCCATGACCTTAAAAATAGATTATTATTATTATTATTATTATTATTATTATTATTATATTCATGATATAATAATTATTATTTATATTTAATAATAATAATATGAGGCATAACATACACCCCTCCTTCAAGTAACTTCATCTCAAAGTTATCTTGATTATGTTTCTTATAGGTTTTGAAATAGCTCATCATCCTCTACAACACCCTATGTTAGCTATTGTGCCTTCGAAAAAACCCTATGTTGGATGAGTATAAATCCACCCAAGTGACTACACCAGGAATAGAAAGTCAACATCACAACACCAGGGAAGCACGAGTAGTCTGTAGTTGTCCTTCCCAACTTTTGGAAACATGATTAAATCCTACTGGTCTCTCCGGATACCTAAGGCTCGATACCTCATATTCCTAATAAGGAATCACTCACGTACACTATGGATCTCGAAAGAATATTCTAAACTCCCTCCACAACAACTAGGTACGTCCCCAAGAATCAAACTCCAATCCTATAACACCACTGACGAACAATACTCCATCCTCTCTTTGGGACTTCAACATGACAAATACAATACAAGGCATAAGTATTAGATTGAGTTCTCTCCATTCCATAAGGTTTTACTTCGTAAATATTCTCCATGGCAGATATGGGCTAAAAATATTCTCCCCCGCAGATGTGGGCTTCCACAACATTGTCAAATAAACTAGATCTGAAAATCGCCACCTTAGAACATGAAGCCAATGCATTATTTATAATAATAATATCAACATCTCAAAGAAATAATTCACATTCTAACTCTCGCATGTCATCATAAACATCTCATCATAAATATGCATGTAAGTAAGATATGCCACCATGCCATGATAACATAAAAATCTTATCATAAATGAATTTTGTGCAATAACATCATGTCATCACATGAGGAGATATTATCATAAGATCACAACATCAACATTTCTTGTCAAATATAATAAATGGAACCACATGTTATCCTAACATCATAACATGTCATCACAAATATGATAATCATCTAAACACATCTTTATCGAGACATAGATTTTTTTTATCACAATTGATTGAAATCACATGAAATCATAAGTAAATACCATAGGTTATTAAGATAACCTAACATTAGAAACATAATAACCATCTCAACACCTATCACATGTAGAGAAATACTAACATCATGAGTGTCCTTATCAAGATTCCTAAACATAATCAAATTTATTAGCATGTATGAATACTAGATTTTATAACTAAGGAAAGAAATATCATCAAAACATATATCCTACATGTATCTACTTGTTTAACTTTGTTAAACCAAGATAACTCTCCAAAATATTATTTAGTACTAAGAGTTCCATGTTCTCAACAAGATACCAATTATTTCTTGATTATTAGTTCGATAAGTTGGAAATTTATGGAATATGTATAGTCACCTTATCAATGTACTAAAGTTTTCATATATTTTCTAATACAATTTTCACTCCCACCTAAGCCTTATCCTCTAGAGTCACAATCTATAGTCATGTATTATTTTCCCTTAGAGAGGAATTTTTTGGATTTCCATTGCCAAGCTATTATTAGTCATACTAGTATGTCTTAGATCATCCATTTTTTTTTTAATTCTCAATTTTGTATATATTTTGATCATCATCCCATCATTCTCTTTACCTATCTAGTTTATTAATTCAAGGGTCATTATACACAATAACATGTAAAGAATATGACATCATTATCTAATGGCCTACATCATTATCCCATTCATCTGACTTAATTGGTTCATCTCATCCTTCCAATTTGGTTATGGTTACGATATCATTATTAGAAAATTTCCAAGTTCACCATTTGCTCTTCCTCCATAAGATATCTTCATGGGATGCTTAATAAGTTAGATATATATTTCTAGCATTGGCGTCAAAATTATAAGTTTTCCTTCATTTCATAAACCTTCTTAAATAGGTTAACTATCCTTCATTATAAGTTAACCTTCATTTCATAAATTTTAAGGAGTTTGGGTTAGCATTTTGAAGACAAATCTTGGCACAGTTTTCAAGATAACTCTATATTAAATTTATGAAATTATTCATTGTTGTAAAAGACATTTCCTTTGACCTCAGAAATAATAAAACTCCCTCTCTCACTCATTTTTCCCTTGTGGGTTTTTCCAGGGTCATTGTTAGACCAAAAATCTCTGTGTTAATTTTCTAAGTTATATGTGCTATTGATATGTTTTTATTTCTGCGTTAAACGATGTCCAAAATCCTCATGTTTCAGTTCTGAAAAATTTATTTTATGATGAGTTTAATTGGTTGTCATAAAACTGGGTTTGGGCATTAAACATTGGCTGGAAAATCATTGAGACTTGAAACTGGGTGGGGTTTGAAATTTTACATGGTATCAGAGCTGAGTTAAAGAGAAGCAGAGATATTTCAGCAAGTCAGAAAATTGGGACAACAGTGACTTCATCGGATAGAACTTCGAATTTTTCATTTTCAGCAGAATGGCGTCAATGGCTACACATTTGAGGGTTGAGGACAGACTTGATGGGGCAACAAACTTTGGTTGTTAGAAAGAGAGGATGATCTTGTTGTTGGAAGAAAATGAGTTGTAGGACATTGTTGAGAATTCTGCAACACATTATGTGGTCGTACCTACTGATGCTACTCTTCTTGCAGCATAAACTAAGAAGAGTATTAAGGCTAAGAGGATTATTCTTGATGCCATCAAACACCATTTGATTCTTCACTTGACAGGGAATACAAATTCCTATGAGATGTGGGAGTCTTTGACGAAGTTGTACCGGAGTACAAATGAAAACCGGAAGATGGTTTTGATGGAAAAACTGAGGAGCATTAAAATGACCAAGGCTAAAAATGTGGTCACATATCTTACCAGGTTGAGAGAGGTGAGAGATGAGCTTGGAACTGTGGGGGAGGCCATAGTTGACAGTGATCTTGTGAGGACAACATTGAATGGAATTTCCAAACAATGGGATGTTTTTATTGAGGGGATTGTGGCTAGGGAGAAGCTTCCCAATTTGAAACTTCTTTGGGATGACTTTGTTCAGGAGGAGACCCGAACAGGTTATGTACATGGCAGTTCATCAACAGGTCATGATGAAGAGAATGTGGCTCTTGCTGCCAACAAAAAGAAGAAATTCAAAAAGAGTCCTAAAGGAGGAAACAAACCAAAGGGTGAAGGGAAGAAGGACATGAGTAAAGTCAAGTGCTTTGCATGCCACAAGTTTGGGTACTATGCAAATCAGTGTCCGAAAAAGAGGAAGAAACAAAAAACAACTTCAAGTTACAACAGTGGAGGATTTTACCGCCAAGTTTGATAATGAGTTTTCCTTAGTTGTGTGTCTTTCCACGAGGACCACTCATTTCGATATGTGGTATATTGACAATGGTGCCTACCACCATATGACAGGGGTTCGTGAGAACTTGACAAATCTTACTCAGATTGGTGATGTTGAGGTGGTGCTTTGAGATGACCAGGTGGTCAAAGAAGTTGGTTGTGGGATTGTATCATTTTAGAGGGAGTATTTGTCTCCCATGTTGTTGAGAGAGGTCCTATATGTTTCGTCCTTGAAGAAGAACTTAGTTTCAGTTTCTTCTATTGAGGAGAGAGGCTATGAGGTGTTGTTCTGTGATGGACAGGTGCTCCTTTTCCCCAAGGGGTCTAGTATCACTTCAGCCAAAGTGATTGGCACTTGACATGAGAAGTTGTACAAGCTTATGTTCCAACCAGCGAAAGCATTGTTTCATTCTACCAACAACAATGATCTATGTGAGATATGGCACAGGAGGATGGCACATTTGCACCATGGGGATTTGAGGGTACTAAGGGAGATTGTGACTCGAGTTCCATATTTCAGTACAAAGCACAAGGAGTTGTGAAAGGGGTGTGCTTTGGGAAATTACACCAAGACTTTTTTTCCTAGCAATGACAGTAGAGCAGTAGGTATCCTTGATCTTATCCATTCAGATGTATGTAGCCCGATGTCTTCAACATCATTGACTGCTTGTTTATACTATGTTATATTCATTGATGGATTCTCACAGAAGTATTGGATTTTCTTCATGAATACCAAAGGACAGGTCTTATGTCGGTTCTAAGAGTTCAAAGCTCTTGTGGAGAACCAGACTGAGAAGAAAAACAGAGTTCTGAGGACACACAATGGGGGTGAGTATACCTCCAAGGAATTTATCGAATTTTGTGCAGGAGAGGGCATGAGGAGAGAGTTGATTGTTCCTTGCAACCCATAATAGAATGTGGTTGCTAAGAGGAAGAATAGGGCCATAGTTGGGGATGCGAGAGATGTGCTACATGATTAGGGGTTGCCACTATTTCTCTAGGCTGATGCATACTACACTGTTATTTATCTACAAAAAAGGAGTCCACACGGGGCAATCAGGAGTATGACTCATGAGGAGGCTTTTTCTAGGAAGAAGCCTGAGGTGGGGCAGTTTCGAATTTTTGGGTGCATCACATATTCACATTTCCCTTATGAGAAGAGGACAAAACTAGAACCCACGACAAAGAGATGGACCTTTATTGGGGATAAGGAGACTTCAAATGATTTTTGTATATACATTCCTTCCTTGAGGAAGACAATTTTGAGGAGGGATGTGAGATTTGAGGAGGAAAGAGCCTTTAGGAAATCACAAGGGAAAAAGAGGTGTGAGAATTCATCACCTCAGATTCAGGTGAGTCTGCAACAGACTTCAGTGACATAGAGTTCGGGTCCACCAATTTCAGTGACGACTGGTCTACAGATGACAGGGCCAAAGATGTCAGGATCGTAGGTTACTGGTCCATAGGTTTCAGGATCGGGTACTCCAGAGTCTACTTCAGGATCACAGTCTTCAGGAGATGGGATTGAGGAGGGAGAGTCTCCTCCACGAGACACTACTTCATAGAGGAGGAAGCCCAAGTGGATTCAACATAGTTTGAGGGAGGAACAAGGTTTAGTGGGGAATCTCAGGTAGGCTGTGAGGGGAGAGTAAACCTCTCGAGAGGTTTTGCATCTACATCACGATGGTGAGAAGTATTCAAGAGTCTGAGCCTTCCACTTTTGAGGAGGCTACTAGTATACAGGTTTGGAGAGATACAATGATGGAAGAGTACAATTCCATCATGAATAATGACGTTTTGGAAGTTGTTCCTACACTTGAGGGGAAGTCAGTGGTGACTTCCAGGTGGCTCTATAAACTCAAGCATGTTGCAGATTGAAACATTGAGAAGTACAAATCTTTCTTTGTTGCTTGGGGGTTCTCAAAGGTTGAGGGAGTTGATTATGATGAGACCTTTGCGTCGGTTTTTACATATACCTCGATTAGGTCAATGATTTCCATTGCAACAAAGATGGGTTGGAAGATCCACCAGATGGATGTGAAGACCGCATTTCTGAATGGTCTTATACAGGAGGAGTTTTATATTGAGCAAACATTGGGCTTTGAGTTACATGGGAGATATTCTCATATGTGTAGACTAAAGAAGGAATTGTATGGGCTGAAACAAGCTCCCAAAGCTTGGTATTCGAGAAATGATGCCTATTTGCAGTAGTTGGGCTTTGAGAAGAGTGAGGCGGATCCCAACCTATACTACATTGTGGTTGGAGAGGATCCTCTCAATCTGTTGCTATATGTGGATGATATATTCATTACAAGGGTAGAGAGACTCATCACTAGCTGCAAGGAGAGCCTTGCTTTAGAGTTTGAGATGACTGATATTGGACTGATGCACTATTTTTTGGGATTGGAGGTTTGGCAGGAGCCTGGAGACATCTTCTTGGGAAAGGGGAAGTATGTGTGTGACATTTTGAGGAGATTTCAGATGGAGGATTGTAGGCCCATGACCACTCCCATGATTACCAATTGGAAGAAGCTTCAGGATTCTGAGTCACAGTTGGTGGATTTGACTTTATATCGTCAATTGATCGGTTCTTTGAGGTATTTGGTCAATACTAGACCAGATATTTGTTTTGCTGTCAACATTCGCAGTGAGTTCATGGTGGAGCCTAAGAGAGTGCATTGGGTGGCAGCAAAACATGTGCTCAGGTATCTTTCTGGTATGGTATATTATGGTCTAGACTATCAGAGAGGAGATGGAGTTCATCTGGTTGGCTATACATATTCAGATTGGGCACGATGTGTCAGTGACCGGAAGATTACTTCACAGTGTTGTTTTGGATTGGGCTCAGCAATTGTGTCTTGGTTCAATTGGAAGAAAAATTCAGTGGCATTGAGTTTTGTAGAGGCTGAGTATATGGCTTCCCATCAGGCCAGTTGTGAGGGCCTTTGACTTTGCAAGTTACTAGTGGGATTGTTTGTTGTGCAGTTGAGGCCTACCTTCATTTACTGTGATAATCAGAGTTGCATTAAACTCTCGGAGAATCCAGTATTTCGTGACACATCTAAGAATATTGAAATTCATTATCACTTCATCTATGACTATGTTCAGAGAGGAGCACTACAGCTACAATACATATCTACAAATGAGCAGGTTGCATAGATACTCTCCAAACCCTTGAGTAAAGGCAGGTATTTGTTTTTTAGGGACAAGCTTGGAGTGGTGAGTAACACTTTCCTCGGTAAGAGGGAGTGTTAAAATTAACTAAAACTACCTAGGCAAGTGTTTATCATCACCTAGGAACCTAAAGGGTGAGAAAGTGCCTAATGTGGACCCTAGTCATTCAATTTGTGAGATACAAATTAAAAGGTGACTTTATGACTTAAGTGAGGGGGTGAGTGAATAGACACTCAATATCATCCACTCATTTAATCCAATATAAATTGTTGGATTAAGAGACTCTTCACCTACCACCATGAGGTCGACTAGGGTAGGAGGGCGCACCCTTTCTAGGGTTGATTGTTCATTGTTGAGAGAGCAAGAGAAGAGAAGAGGGTGAGTTGAAGAAGGAGGCCATTATGTAAGCTAGGGCATGCATTCCAAGATAGCAAAGAGGAAAACTTTAGTATGCAAATCAAGAGAGTACAACAATTAACTGGAGGTCATACTATATGGATTTGGAGGGTCATACAACTTTAAATTCGACACCAAAATCGAGGCAAGGTACATCATTAAGGGAGCGTTGTACTATATGGATTTTGAGGAGGGCGTACAATCATTAATTGCACATAAATCAAGGAAAAACATACAGCAAAGGAGAGAGGTTGTATTTTACGTATTTTATCACTCCATACTATTGTTTGTTGCTACACAGTTTTCGAGGTATTTTGCTATGTCAATTTTTTGAGTTTTGGCATAGTTCCCAAGGCAATTGTACATGCATTTAGTGCCTAGAAAATTGTTGTTGTTGTTTGGAACAGTTTTTGAGGTGATCATACAGTCAAAGAGGGTTCATAAATCAAGGAGTTGACCAGTGCATTGGTACAAGAAATTCTATTGTGAATTTCGAGGAGTTTGGCTCAGCATTTTGAAGACAAAGCTTGGCACGGTTTACAAGATAAGTCTGTATTAAATTTGTGAAATAATTGAGTGTTGTAAAAGACATTTCCTTTGACCTTAGAAATAATAAAACTCCCTCTCTCACTGGTTTTCCACTTTGGGTTTTTACAGGGTCGTTGTTAGACCAAAAATCACTCTGTTAATTTTCTGAGTTATATGTGTTGCTGATATGTTTTTATTTCTGCGTTAAACGATGTTCAGAATCCTCATGTTTCAGTTTTGAAAAATTTATTTTATGTTGAGTTTAATTGCCTATCATAAAACTAGGTTTCAACATTAAACATTGGCGGAAACATCAACGAGACTTGAAACTGGGTGGGGTCTGAAATTTTACAGGTTAGAGAGTTTGTTTTATGGCGAACGTTAGAGAAATCCAAAGGACAAAATTTAGCCTTGTTGTTCAATGCTTAAATCAAGCTCAACAAATAATAAATTTGTTGATTTGAATATTCCGATCTTATTTACTAGTCTTTCTTCTTTTAAATTCATAGTAGGTTTAAGCTTCTCCCTTAACTTGTGCTAGATTAATGCTGCAGCTACCTAACCCTAGTACGCTAAGCTCTCTAGGTTGGAAAGTCCTACATAGGTGGGCATTTCATTTGAAAAATGGCTAGAGAGTCTTAAATAGCACATCTAACCTTTCCAATTAAATAAAACCACACAAAGAATGATGATCAATTTACTCTAGAGCTCAATATAGAAAACACTAATTCCTAATTAAGTATTACTCATTTACATAGACTGATCATGAATAGATCACATAATTACAACAACAGTTCATAAATAAATTGCATGCATTCACATGTCCATGTGCATCTATCACTCACTGATCATGAATAGATCAGATAATTACAAGAACAGTTCATAAATAGATTACATACATTCACATGTATATGTGCTACATATGGAACATGTGTTGCATATGGAACAATTCATAAATAAATTGCAAGCATGCACATGTGCATATGAGGGCATGGGAAAAATCGTTTTCATGTTTTCAACAAATGGGGTGTCAAGCAATCCACCAACATTCCGCCTACAACAATCTACCCTATCGGAATGAAATCATCTTAAAAAGGTATAAGGCTCGGTGCATCTCTATAAGGCCGTGTCAAGCCATCCACTAACGTTTTGTTCCTATAACAGTGTACCCCATCGGAATGGAATCAGCGTAAAAAGGTATAAGGCTCCGTGCATCTCTATAAGGCTGTGTGCATGTCCCGGACCATTTTATCCATAGAAATCGTTCTTTACAATGAGGGCCCTGGCTACATGTTTCTTGAAACTCTTTTTATCATAATGATAATTGTGGAAAAATGTGAAAACGAGAAGTTTATAGGATCCAACCATAAAACTTAACTCAAACTTTTTAGGTTTTTTTACCAAAAATGATAGAGACAAAATAAAACCTCGTATCCTAAGAGAAGACAAAATAACAATTTAAATTATAAACGTTATAAAGCAAGGCTTTTTACCAATTTGGTAAGCTATCTAATCTCATCGATTCGAAGCATGTTTGTAGTCATCCGATTATCTTTGGAAATAATATAACCAGACACTAAACCCTACGAACTTAGGTGTGTGAAAATAGATAGTTTTCCGTGAGTGATTGTTGGAGTGTGAAAATTTCTGTGTTTGTATGTGTGACTTGTTTACTTGGTTGCAGGTCCGAGAAGCATAGCTCCCACGCAGTTGTAGAGGTGAAAACATAAAGCATTGGAACTGCAATTTGAGATCGCTTCATGACAGCCTAGTGTGTGATGTTATTTCAAGATGAGCAGGAAGATGATGAGGGTTAGTTTAGGCAGGGATCGTCCAGTTCCTGCTGGAATTTCAACACAATCGGGGCGCTGGAGGGTGCCAATTTCCTCAAGACAGGGAGCTGGTGAGGTTGAGCGAGCAACAATTGGTGGACTGTGATCACGAGTGCGATTCTTTATATGCCCCTTAAGACACATGTTCAACAGATCTGTAATCATGAGTGCAACAGATGATTTAAGATATTGTTGTTCAAGAAAAGCTATTTTGCAAAATTATTGTAATTTTAGCAAGAGTTCGTTGCCGTCCCGGGTGATGTATTTCTCGATGGGAGAGTGGAATGATTTTCCTTTCCTTTCTGAGGGATTTTTTACAATCTGGAAAATCAGCTGCGGAGGTGTCAATTGATATGATGTATTACAATCTGCAACTGGAACTGAGCGATCGGAAAATCATCTACCCACAGACTTTCAAGATAACGAAGAAGTGTCATAATCCGCCCATATGAATGATGATGATATCTTTCTCGTAGGAGAAAAGTCTAATTGCAACTTGTGCACGCGAGAAGGGTTTCTTAAGAGTCCGCCATAGGAAATTGTTGTAGAATCTCTCTTGTACCTAAATTATGAGCGTTGAACCTAAAATAGTTATATTAGATTTTAAGAGAAGGGATTGTGTTAAATATATTAGTATTATTTTTTGTTTGTGAAATGAATTATGAATAACAGTTCTTAGAACAGGTAACCTAACTTAAGGTGGTGAACTTAATTTAAGGTGGTGATTCTTGATGTATGTGGTAACTTAAGGTGGTGATTCTTGATGTATGTGGTGCCACAAAAACATGTCATTGATTTGGTTATGGTTACAATGTGTTAGAGCTTGTGGTTTTTGGAGTATTCAATAATCCAAGAATAATGATTAGTGGTTATGTGTACAATTTGTGATCCTTGTGTGTTTGTAAAATAGGTCACATTGTAAGACATAGTGGTCAATACACTCTCTGTTTTGACAAATACAACTAACTGTGTACTTTGACAAATGGAAGTATGTCAAAGACCTTCAATGGATCAAGTGGTAGTTGAGAATGGATGGTTGTGAAGGAGCTTAGTTTATGATATCTCAGATGTGGAGAGATCTTGATGAAGACGTGACCAAACACTCATCAAAGTTCAATTTTTTTTTTTCTAAAATATGTTTATTTTCTTTGACTATTTTTCTTTATGATGTAAGCATTAAGGGAAGGTGAACTAGAATTAATGCTTTCTTTATATTTGGTTTGAGTTTGTTAGAGAAAGTTGAGATATTCTCTTAACCTCTCTATCTAAGTTTGGAATAAGTTGTGTCTCACAACATCTATATAATGTATTCTATCTGAGTTTGAATATGAATTAGAATACGAATTAATAATGAATTTTTCTTTCGTAAATCAACAAAGATATCAAAAAAAGTTATTAGTCCTTGTCGTAGGCATAGAGGGACTATAGCAATAGAGGGACTATAGAAATCGATAATTTGTTGACTTCATATTAGTTTTTCCTTTGACCACAAATATTTGCATAATATATATTGTTGGAGATATGGAACTAAAAAAAATGATTTTTATATAATAAAAAGTACCATATATGTAATGATATGTTTGGATAAATATTGGAGGTCTTATTGCCAGCTTAGCTATTCCCAATGTTTTATATGGTAACCTATCCAAAATTTTTGATCGTATACTGTTTTTTTGAATCATATATTTTTCCTATGTATTGCTTGAAGGTGGATTAATGCTAGCATTAGTTTGAATGTTTGTCTTTTCATTTTATACTAGCTAAATTTATCCCAATGTTTGATATGCTAGCATATCCAAACTTTGTCCTTTGAATACATTCTCTAGCGTATTACTATGTGTGATTTTTTCTTTATTATTGTGTGCTTCGAGAGTCTTTTTCATTATTGCATACGTAAAAGGCCTGCCACGCTGCAGGATTTCTTAATTGTTTGCACGGGATGACGCTTTTCGACTGTTCTTATTTATTTGGGTTGTTTCTTCTATTTGATTCATTTTCCAGTGTAGGTTTGTTTTCTTGTCATTTGTTGTGGTGACTAGGGGGAATTGAATTTGCCAAGAAGAAGGTTGAAGGATACATATAGGCAGTTATGCACTTGTATTTTTCTATTTTTACTTTTTTCTTGTTTTTGTTTTATTATTTTTTCCCCCATCTCTCTTGTTTCATACAAACTGAAAGTAGCTAACAAACAACTTCAAAATAAAAGTTTGAAAGATGAAACAAGTAATAGATGTTGAATCGTATGAAATAGATGCACGGTCCATTATACATGACAACATTGACGAGTTGTTGCATGGCAATGGGATTTTTAGATTGGATGCATTCTCATATACTGTAGGGGATTGTCTCGAGTGCATTTCCGTTATTCCTTGACCGACCTGCGCAATGGATTGATAGATTATTTCTTGGGCTATTTAAAAAATGTCGATGCAGAGGCATTGGAATCATGAATACGAATTGGATTCTGATTTTCTTCGGCAGTTGCATGGAATACATGGTGTCGCTTCGTATTTTTCAAACATGCGGTTGTCTGCATCTCCAATTTTTCCTGCACATGAGAGTGCAATTTGAGGAGATACATTTTGTATACAGTGGTTGTCTAATTGGCTCAATTTATCAATTGGAATAAGTTCATTTGTTTGACAACACAGGTATTCTAACAGAGGATGAACACCTTCAGTAACCACTCACATAACCCAATCAAAGATCAACACACCGATGTTTTCATGTGGTAAAACCCCTACAAGGAAACATCCACGACCGTAGCCAACGAAACCACTTTGAGCAGTTTATTAATGCAAAGAAAAAAATTACAGAAACATTTTACAAGAGAGTTTCTCACAATCGATCATCAACAAATGACC
>SNQJ01S0020534.1:62461-77166 GCA_010110895.2 Picea sitchensis | reverse complement strand
CCTGAATCAATAAGCCACTCATCAGAAGAAGAAGTAGTAGTAGGATTTTGAATTGAAGGAGAAACCAGAAGCAGAAAGTGCATGTCCGTGAGAGGAAGAAGTAGAATCAATATTGATGTTGTGCTTCTTCGTCACTGCTTCTAAAGATGCCATATTCTTGAAACATTTGGACTCTTCATGACCATCTTTATAACTAAAGTTGCAATGTCTGCTAGTATTCTTACTTTTATATTTTTATCCTTTGTCACCAGTAGGAGCTAAAGTTGTCTAAGAAGGTTTGGGACCTTTATGTTGTTTTTTGTTATAGCAAGGATGTTGCTTCTTGGGATACTTGTGTTTACCTTTCTGCTACGCAACTAAATATTTGTCGGAGGGAACTGCATTATTCATCACTCAAAATTGTACAAGCTTATCTTCCTTTCAAATTGAAAAAGAACAAAAGGAATCAAGAGTGGGTGTTTTATAAGATTCTTCCCCTAGAGCCTCTCTCATGGAATAAAAGGTAGATACAAACACCAAATATGTACTACCTAGCTTAGAAAGAATAAGATAGATGCAACACTCTTCCTCCATCTTTATCTTACATTCTTCACATAACATTCTCAGTGTTTTAAACCTAGATAGATAGTCTCCAAGGTAAGAAAAATCATTTGGACTCAAGGTCAATATTTTATTTTCTAACTGTTGTGCTCTAATAATATTGAGTTTACCAAACACAGATTCAATCGTGTTCCAAGATTCTTTGGTGTCATCAGTATCTTGAAGGTGATACCTTAAATTAGGAGAGATGGAAATTCTGACTATTCCACTTGCTTCATCATTCCTATTATCCCACTTGGATTTCTTATCAAAATCAATGGGTTCTTTCTCCTTTCCCAAGGTAATCTGGTACAAGCCTTTACTTCTTAATAAATCTTCCATATGATATTTCCATTGGAAGTAGTTGTTGTTGGTAAGCAAGACAATACTTGTAGAATCCATATTAAATATGAAGATAATGTGGATTTAAAAACTAAAACTGATGATTAGTATGGAAAGAGCTCAAAAAGTTATGCGTTTTTAAAAAAAACGGCACTAAAAACGGACTTTCAATGTTAGAGTCATGCCCTTTTTAAAAAAATGCACAATCAGTAACCAAATGACCACGTGATTGTGTAAGTTGTTGTATGAAGTGACCCACTTTTATAAAGAGAAGTGGGGATCACCTTTACAATGAAGTTACTTTATAACAGAAAAAGTTGCATGAAAAATAAATAACTCTAAAATAAAATATTAAAGCTACTTATAGTGATTCACTTTTATACTTGAAGTGAAATACACTTTACAATTTTAGCATGAACTTTTTCAGAAAAGGTAACAAAAGAGAGACTTGAACTCAAGACCTCTTACTTAATAAGGCAACTTTTAACCAAATGATCTAGCAAAACATATTGTAATGTTAAGAAGGAGGATTGTTTTTGTTGTTGTTGTTGTTGAAGATGGTCTTGAAGAGTGTGCTAAAAAAATACTATTTTCACACAAGAAAAAAAATTTACTTCTCGATGACAACAAGAGTTAGATTTCAGTTAGCTTACCCAAGAGATGTAACTTTTCCTATCTGTTTCTGATTTTCCGAGATCGCACAGGGAGTGGGGAAAAGTGCATACACATATGTAAAAGACTAGAAACCAAGTAATAAATAAAACAAAACCGGAATTTTACCAAAATACTACTCTTCAAAAATTAAAAAAAAATGTGTATTCAAGCTTTATACCTCCGGATCTGACTATAATGGTCGTATCTTGGGAAAATAAAAATCTTTTCGAGTGAAACAAAAAGTGTTATTGGCTTTAAAGAGCGCTCTGAACACAATGAAACAGTCCTATCATCCCAAAAATGTACGAAAATGACAGAAAGTGGAGATGAGGCAACTAGGATTCACGATCTCGATCTTCAAGAGGAGTGGGTCTTCAAACGGGCTTTGATACCATGCTTGACAACACATATATTCCAAAAGAGGAAAAACGCCTTCACTAACCACTCAGATAACCATATCAAAGATCAACACACCAATTTATTCACACGGTAAAACCCCTACGGGGAAACATCCATGACCCCAACCAACGCGTCCACTTGGAGAAGTTTATTAATGCAAAGAAAAAGATTACAGAGAGATTTTACAAGAGAGTTTCTCACAATCGATCATAGGAAAATGACCCTCCATGATATTTAAATAGAAATCATGGACCAATCAGGTGTTAAGCCACAGATCAATGGCCATTAAGATCGAGGAGAGTATGAACCATCAGATCACTCTATGTCGGGAACATATTGTGACCGTCAGATTTCCTAACTAAAAATGCATACTAAACAAACACACTAGAAAACACACTTTTACCTAATGACACAATAGACCAAGTAGATCTTACTAACTCCGAAGTGTCTAAATATCCTTACATCATTGACAATAAAGACAAGATATCTACTATTAAACAAAACTACATCTAACAATCCATATTGCATATTGTTCCATGATGCCAATGATGTCAGTGGTCATTATGAGCCACTTTTGTACAAAAAAATGTTCATATGCAATCTTAGGGGACCTGATATTTACTTGTCCCTCATTTTCAAAGACCTTGTATCACAGTGGAAACGGATTATGCATCGCGTAGAATACCATGGTTTGCAGCTAGCGAATATTGTTGTATCTAGATGTGGAGATAGTCTATTCAATGCAATTTGTTGTTTGGTAGCAACAGAGTTCGATGTGCAGTCATTGCGGATTTACACTGTATATTCCTTTTGCAATACAATTATAGGCGGCAACTAACATGCTTTTAGCTGCTTGCATCAACACCTTTCGCCATATCTCCTAGAAAATTTGTCGAAAATTGTAAGTTGGGAGGAATACCTTGTAAACATGGAACTGTCATATGAAAAAGGAAATGTTGAGAGTTGCATATTCTGTTTGCAATGGCTATCTATCATATTTAGAGTAAATATCCAGGTCTGGTCGACCGTGCTAGATGGAACTATCCATTCCTTGTATATTTATTTGAATTACGATCGAACAATTGACATCCTCTCGTTGAAAACATATATGACACATATCCATTATCAACCTTTGCTTGGACATATCACTGCTTCAGGGTTCAATGTCCATACCACCCAAACTGCATTGAATCTTCATACATGTGGCATGTTGTTTAATGAGATTGAAACTCCTCCCAGTTGCGATAAGGCCATACATGGCTTAAACAAAAAACATAGACTAATTTATCACAACTTGAAAAAAATCATGCGTGAAATTCCTCCCAGTTGTGATAAGGCCATACAGGGCTTAAACAAAAAATGTAGATTAAGTTATCACAACTTGAAAGATATCATGCGTGAAATTCGTCCCAGTTGTGATGAGGCCATACATGATTTAAACAAAAAACATAGACTAAGTTACCACAACCTGAAAAAGTTCATACGTAGGAGAGCCAAAAACATTGGTGGTATAAGAACTAATGGCGTTCTAGTGTCTAGTGTCAATGTCATCCAAACCACATCAAATGTGCATAACCATCGCATGCTATTAAATCATAGTGAAATTCATCCTAGTTGCCATCAGGTCATCCTGCCCATGAACAAAAAACATACAGTAAGTTACCACAACTTGAAAAAATTCATGAGAGAGAGAAAAAAATACATTTCTATGCTTTCTTTTAGAGAGAACTTACATATCACAATCTAAAAAAATGTGTTCATGCACAACACAACATAGACAGTTATGGTCGCATATCCCACAATGGTCATGCAACTGTCCTAGAGGAAACAATCACATTTTGTGGGCTAGAAGTAACATCGTGCACTTCTTCCAATGATAACCATCAAACAGTTTCTACCCATGCTTCCCTGCGAAAGAAAGATGCAAGCCAAACCTACATGAAACAAATCAAAGACACTCCTTCCATTGCATGTGCAATTTGTGATCAATTGAATTTTGCAAAAAACAGTAAGTCTTTCACGCCTGATTTGTAAGAAGAATATCTCCAATTGACAAAACATGATAAAACATTTTCCAGTGACAAAAATTATCTTCCATGCAAACGGTCACTTGAAAATGGAAAATTGCCACAATTTGCAACCCCTGACCAAATAAGATGTAATACACCACTTCCATATGTAAGTGAACTTATGGAACTTGAAGAGAGACTTGTGTCTCTGCAAATTTCATTTGCACAAATCATGCCCTGGTGCTATAAACAACCCCAGGTGGGCTTAACACGATCAATTATTAATGTTTCTGTTCAGCTAGATGTTGTGGCAAAAGCCTTGCCACAATTCATTAGCGATACACTGACAATTTTTGTGGCTCTCAAAAGATGCTTGCAATACAAAAATGTGTATCAGACAAGAAAAGTGCATGTGCTTGTTGTTATGAAAGCATTAAAGGAATTATGTTCCATGTCCCTGTACAAATTACAAAACATTTGTATAAATGAGAACTGGAATAATATTCTTGGAGAAGAGGATGACAATTCTGTAGAGACTCTTGAAAATGCTATTGAATGTGATACAAGTGATGAATCAGTGAATGAAACACCTACTGAGACATTGGTGCATGGATTCACTAATTCACAGTGCATTCGTGACTTGCAAGACAAGATTGGCAAAATTTCACTTGCTGAGGGGAAACGTCCACTTGGAATATTCAAGGATAGATTCGTTGAGGAAATGAAATTCCCAACACTCTTCTGTGGAGATCCATGTGCCACTGACATTACAGAATGACTTAGTTATCATAAAATAGTTCGATGGGAGATGCTAAATTCAAGCGGTGACTTCTCCTGTCACATAACAAATTTGTTTTTCAAAAAAATGCACATAATAATAGAGCAAGTTCTTTCCTGCATGTGGGTCCGAATAAGAAAAGGCCAATTACAAGGAAAAAATTTGTTGGCCATGGATGTCAAGTACAAATTAAACCTAGAAAAAATTATTAAATCTGATATTGGATACATAGATTTCAAAAACATTTGCATCTCTCTTGACTATTTGCAACAAAAAAATAAAACTATTTTTTAAATGATCCGGCAATTGGTCCCACCAACATTTTTCATTACATTTACAAGTGTAGAGAATTGTTGGTATCCATTGGTGGATGTCGTATCTGACTTGCATAGGAACAGGAAACGTAAAAACAAACTGACACACTAGAAAATAATGACATTGACTACCTCATAATAAAAAAACCAGTGACATGTACTCGTTACTATAGACATAGAATAAATGATTTGAGACAATTGATATGCCATGATGAAAATTTTTTTGGAAAAATATTGGACTACTTTTTTGTGACTGAATTCCAGAATAGGGGGGATGAATATGACCACGCACTGTTGTGGAGAGAGGGTGCACCAGTCTATGGAGCTGACAACAATTCACAAATCGATCAATTTGTGGAAAAATACATAACATACAACATGGATCATTTAGATCCAGAACTTGCCAAAGTTCATAGACATTATCATACAAGAAGTTGTAGAAAACGAAAAAAACTCGCATTGCAAATACAACTTTCCTGTGCCGCCAATGAGAGCAACAAGAATCATAGAGCCACTTAGTTTAGAGGACAATGTTGTTGTTGATATGTCTAAATCCTTGTTCACATTTATAGAACAAGGAGATTTTGACGAGTTGATGAGATTCAATGACTTCCTGACAGAGATAAATGTATCAGAATATGAGTACATCCAATCCATACAATGTACGCTTAAACAACCAACAGTTTCCCTTAAACGAAAAACTTTCCCATATTTGGAGCAACAGTTTCTCAAAGTACATGCCATTTATGTCGAATGCAAATACATATGCACAGTACGTCCTAAATGCATATGTTGCAGCATCGTATTGTACCTCGTATATGACAAAGGTTGAAAAATCTATAACAAGTGCATTCATAAGAATACGCAAAGAACATGAAAGAAGTCATATTGATGCCATACAAATGATACGAATGCTTGGAAATACATTGTTTAATATTCAACAAATGTCTCCTCAACAAGCAGTCCACATTGCACTTTCCCTTCCTCTCAATTGTAGTTCAATAAAATGTGTCTTCATAAACACATCTCCACTTGAGAAATACACATTTGTGCTTAAACCACCGATTTTGCTAGAACAAGAGCTTGACAATTCACAGGACATGCTATGTCACTCTATTATTGATTATTACCCCGAGTGTCCATCTCCTATTAGTCATATATGCTCAGTAGAATTCGTATCGCATTACAAAAAAAATGGTCTGCCCATATCAAAAAGAATAAAACCCTTTGTGATATGCTTTGTCAAATATAATAAACATTCTTACTATAAAAACTATTGTAGAGAAAAATTGTTTCTATACATTTTGTTTGATGAAAACAAAGAGACATTAAAACATATAGTCTCTACATGGGAAGTTGTGTATGTTGCCTTTGAGACTATAGTGAAAATCAATGAAGCTAGATTTACTTACAATGTTAATCCAACATGGGGTGATCTAGAAATTGCAGTTAATGAACTAGAAAACCCTAACAATATTGATGAGACATTCACAAACCGAAAAACAACCAAAACTCCCTGCGAGTCCTATGACTTGCAAGAGGATTTGCCTCTTCCTCGATTAGGTGGCAGTGGAAAATGTATCAATCTTGGTTTTCAAGTAACAAAACATCATTTCCTTATTGAAAATAATGAATACTGCAGAATAAGACATCTGTTGAATCGAGAAAATCAAACAATTCTAAAGGACATTGCACTTAAAAAATGATTTAACATGGACACTCCTATGCACTTGTTCCTTACAGGCAGAGTAGGAATAGGCAAGACATTCACAGTGAAATCATTGTTCCAAATGCTTATACGAATCCATGATTCAAACAATTCCTCTGATCTTATGAAACCAAAGGGGACAATAGTTGCATATAGAGGAAAAGTCGCATATAATGCAGGTGGAGCAATAGTCCACTCTGTATTTTTAATGCCTTTTAACAAGGCACGGTTTCTTCCACTTAGTAAGGAAATGTTAGATACATTGTCTAAGATTTATGACGAACTCCAACTTGTCTTTATAGATGAAGCATCTTTGATTGGGAGTCACTTCTCTTATTCTATTGAAAACTGACTAAAAAGAATAAAACATGTGCACACGAAATACTTTGGAAGCATTGACATGATATTCTGTGGGGATCTTTAGCAGGCATAGCCGATCCAAGATTCTTTGATATTTGAACAACCTACGGTTACCATGCAAACAATAACACATGAATTATGGAGAGACAAAATTAAATTCTTTGAATTGCATACTGCAATGCGCTAGACAGATGAAACATTTATTGAAATTATGAATAGAATGTGGACGAACAACCAAACATATGATGACTTGACATATATAAATTTGAGGTGCTTGCGACCTGCACCAACAGACCCAATGTTCCCTTACCTTTTCTACACAAATAAGGATGTTCCAATTCATAATAGGAACATGCTATCGCTCATGCCTGGCAATGATATCATCATCAATTCAAATTTTCCTAGAAGAAGACAACCATGGAAACCACATCATGAATAAACTGCCACGTTACATTTGCAACTTGTCATGGAATTAGAAATGTTGGTTGAAATATATGCCTACAACTATGATTCACGGGATGGTTTGGTCAATGGTGCAGATGGAATACTCAAAGACTATACAAAACATAAAAACTTAATGTCCTTTGGATTATGTTCCATGAACCACATATAGGCAAAAGACAAGAAATCAAGTTGGCTTATATATATAATTCAAACACTACAAGCGATTATACACCTTGTTTGTGAATATCAAAGCCAATATCGACATCAACAAAGACAGGTCAACTAAAGATTCAAAAATAGATTCCAATTAAACTTGCATGTGCACGTACAGTCCACATATCAGAAGGACTAACACTTGATAATGTTGCATTTCAGCCCATTGGAATTCAGATACATGGACTTGTATACACAACATTGTCCCGTGTTAGAAGCATAGACTCCTTGTATCTACTAATTCCTCTTACAAAAGATAACTCCAAAGTCAAACAAAGAGTTGTTATTGAAATGGATTGCCTCAGGACTACTGCAAAATGGCAACTGCAGTATGATTACCAATCCATACAAAAAAGGCCATATGTATCAATTCTCTCGCTTAACACATGCAGCTTACATGCACACATGGATGATATACTCAATGACTATGATACAATGCAATATGATATTTTGTTCTTGTAGGAAACATACATGGCGTTATGCATGAAAAACAAACAATTTTCAAATCACAATTGCATATTAAGTTACATTACACATGGGGTGATGATATTGGTGAAAAAACATGTACCAATTTTGCACCATGTACATTTTGAAGAAAAGAATGTTGAGATGGTGCTTGGAAAGGTATTTTACCATGGAACATAAATTGCAATACTAAATCTGTTTGTCGCTCCCCATGCAACATTCTTCAACATACTAAATGCTATTTCCAATGCATTAGGTCATTTCCATCTGAACGGAGCCATTGTGATTGTAGGAGAATTCAATATTGACATGCTACAAAATAATTCTAGAACAAAAGAATTGGAAAACTACATGTGCAAATATAGCCTCCTCTTTCTTTTGAACAACACAAGCCATGTGCAAAACACACTTATTGACCATGTGTGGTCAAATGTGCCCATTCCTCAATACAACATCTTTATCTTAGACACATATTGGTTTGATCACGATACAATTGGTATTGCACTTGAATTATGAAATATACACCAAACATATTGCAGATTCATATTTCTATGTCTCAAAGCATATCTGTATAGCTTGTTGCAAAAAAAGAAAAAAAGAAAAAAAACAAATTATCCAGCTTCTTAGTTTTCCCTGGTTTGTACACATACTCGTCTGGTCACCACATAGTTGGTGTTGCACTTGAATTATGAAATATACATCAAGCGTATTGAAAAATCATATTTGTATGCTTCAAACCATATATGTATCTCTTGTTTCTGAAAATCGAGATATCCAACTTCTTATTTTCCCCTGGTTTGTAATTGCTTTTGGTCACAAATATTTTTTTTGCATAAAAAAACAAAAAACAATATATATATATATATATGCATAGAGAAACTTGAATGAACTAAAAAAAAGGGGGTACATTCTTCTAACACTATGTGTTACTCTATTCCTCTTATTCTAATTTATTTAGTCTATGTACATAGTGTTTGATTTTTTATTTACATGTCAACTTATGTTCATGTCCGTTTTGTTTTGTGCTTATGTTCATAGAAAAAAACAGGAAAACTAGACACCGCAAAGAACTCCTAACCAGGACTGTAGAAGAATCCATGCAAAGGTGTATTTTTTTTACCCGTGTTCCATAACCAATGGTTTTTCGTTTACTATATCTATACTTGTTCAACTGGTTTGCAGCTCTGGTTTTTTTTTACCTCCTTGGACACTCCATATCTTCCTGTACATTGGCTTGTCTTCGTGTCAATTATATTTTATGTGCTTCTATCTTGAAATAAATTAAATTATACTCTGTCTTTTATTTTCATTTGTTGCTACGTAACAATTTGCTTTCATGTCGGTTCTTACCTCCCTTTATTTTCCCTATTCTATACTTTAGTCATTCTCGCCTTTTTTTCTTCTCCTCTATTATACATTTATGATTCTATACTTAGTCCCGTGTCTATTCTTGTGGGTTCCTAGGATGGCGGAGTTGCAGATTTCATGTCCATCTATATCTTTACATCATAATTCAGATTGACGGTCGCTCATTTTCATAGTTAGTTAATTTTATGGCCACCAGTTCCTGTGTAGGCGCCATCGAACTCTCATGCCCCATGTGCGCGGTATACATCTTGTGTCTGAAACTTTGGTGATCTACAATTCGACCCAAACTTGAAGCCTGCGACTCATTTTTCCCATAGTCTGTTGATATTTCAAAGTATCTATTGATATTTTTTCCAATTCGTCTCAACAGTTAGACAATTTTATGGCCCCGGGTTCCCTCCCAATGCATTATTGAACTCTCATGCCCATTACAATTTGACCCCAGGATCCTCAAACTACCAAGTCTCACTCTTTATCGAAATGACAATTTGTATATCCATCTATATCTTGACATCACGAGTTCGACAAAGTGCTTACGTTTCCTTATCCAATTTTATGGATGGAGGTTCATTGCTATGCATTATCGCATGTTGATTCTCCATGTTCCGAGTATACATATTCCATCCAAAAATTGGGTGACCCATGTCTATGCGCGTGGGTTCCCAGACGACGAAGTGGAATATTTCATGTTCATTTATATCTCTACATCACGACTCTGATCGACCGCCGTTCATTTTCATAGTTCGTGAATTTTATGGTCGTGAGTTCCTGTGTGGGCGCCATGCAACTCTCATGCCCTGTGTGCCTGGTATACATCTTGTGCCCGAAACTTCGGTGATCTATAATTCAACCCAGACTCGAATCTTGCGACTCATTTTTCCCAACATCTGTTGATATTTCAAAGCATCTATTGATATATTTTCCTGTTTGTCTAAAGAGTTAGCCAATTTTATAGAGAATGTATAGATCCCGCATTGCATACTTAGCCACTTTTTGGATTGCGGGTTCTCGGGTTGGCAGGCTCAAAATTGGGCCTGTATTGTTCTGTGTCCTAGAAATAGCACCCAAGAGTTCCATTATATACAAATTGATAGGAGGACTTGCGGGTTGGCTAGATCAACATTGCACTTCTATTGTTTTGTGTCCTCCAAAAAGCACTCAGAGTTTCGTGATATACAAATTGACAGATGGACTCTAGGGCTGTCAGTCTCAATCTTGCGATTGTTTACGGATGGTTATCCCTATCAACTATCTAACACTATATACCCATCTACAATTTGAACCCAGACTCCTTGAACTCTCGAGCCTCGCTCTTTATCGAACTGACAATTTGTATATCCATCTATATCTTGACATCATGAGTCCAAACGAGAGCTTACATTTCCTTATCCAATTTTATGGCCACGGGTTCCCGACTATTCATTATTGAAATCTCATTTCTTGTGTTGCAAGTATACATCTTCCATCCAAAACTTGGGTGATCCATGTCTATGCTCGTGGGTTCCCAGACGATGGAGTGGAATATTTCATGTCCATCTATATCTCTGCATCATGAATCAGACCGACCGTTGTTCATTTTCATACTTCGCAAGTTTTATGGCCACGGGTTCCTATGTGGGCATCATCGAACTCTCATACCTCGTGTGCGCGGTATACATCTTGCGCCCAAAACTTCAGTGATCTACAATTTGACCTAGACTCGAAGCTTGCGACTCATTTTTCCCAACATCTGTTGATATATTTCCCTCTTCATCTCAATAGTTAGTCAATTTTATGACCGTGGGTTCCCCCCAATGCATTATCGAGCTTCCATGCCCTGTGTTCGGATAACATGAATCCAAAACTTCAGTTATCTACAATTTGAACCTGTACTCCTCCAAATCTCAAGCCTCACTCTTTATCGAACCCACAAATTGTATATCCATCTATATCTTGACATCACGAGTCTGCCCGAGTGCTTTCATTTCCTTAGCCAATTTTATGGATGCGGGTTCCTAGGTACTCATTTTCAATCTCTCATTCCCCGTGTTCCGAGTATACATCTTCCATCTGAAACTCGGGTGATCTACAATTCCAACATGGACTCCCAGGTTAAAAAAAATTACCAAAGGATATTTAATTCTCGTCCATGTGCACCACGTTCACCCCTTCCCAATAGACATTAATTATGATTTTACTAGTGAAAGTTCACATATGTTCGAAAATATTGGCATTAATAAGAATAAATCTTGAGGTAATCACCCATTAAAATGCATTTATGGGAAAATATTATGGAATCTGATTAGTATTGGACAACTGAGAGGGGGGGGTGAATCAGTTGTTATTGATCTTAAACAATTATGCTCATTTTAAATTCATTATAGAACTCTCAATGATGATCACAATAATGCAGGGAAGTAAGCAACAGAACATTCAACATCATTCACACATATAAGATACATAGAGACAGATATTTCCTGAGGAAAACCAAAAAGGGTAAAAACCTCTTCTTCTTTATATGATAAGTAATCTTTACATTCTGTACATTATCATACTTATGAGCACCAACTCATAATGAGGCTACAACCTCTATTTTGCAAGCTGCAACTTGTTGAGAGCACCAACTCTCTGTTTTCTCTAGCACCTACTAGAAGGAAGCACCAACTCCCTGGTTTCTCTAGCACCCACTAGAAGGAAGCACCAACTCCCTCGTTTCTCTAGCACCCACTAGAAGGAAGCACCAACTCCCTGGTTTCTCTAGCACCCACTGGAAGGAAGAAAAAAATCCCTAAGTGTTCCAGCACCAACTGGATGGAAGCACCAACTTCCAGTCACACAGGCACCAACCTGTAAAAAAGAGAACAACAGTTCTCCCTTGCACCACCCTGCCACCCTGGTTTCTCTGGCTGTAACCAGATGGAAGCTACAACTCTCTGTGTTCAAGCACCCACTTGAACCTCTGAGGACGAGAATCCTCCCTAGCACCTCCCTACCACCCTGAAATATAAAGTTTGCTATATATAAATTTATCATAGTGATACAATATTTATCAATGGCTTACGAGTCTCATCATTGTTCTACTACACTTCTCTGCTCTACTTGCATCAATGTCTTCCTGCACCGCTTCCTTATTCTTTATTTTCTTCTGCCTTTCATGCTCTGTGCACCATGTCCCTTCTATGCACCATTCCTCTTCTGTGCATTTCAGTTGCTGCACTCTGCCTCCTTCTACACACTTGAATCACTCTCAATAGCACCCAAACTCTTCTATGTTCTGCATTTCTATTCTCTCTGTGCATCTTTTGCATCCTCTATTCACAACGCTTCTGCATACTCTCCCCGTGTCGAGTGCTCTGCCTGATCATCATAGCAACTCTTCAGCTTCTTTGGGGGTTAAACCCATGCGTCCATCATCACTAGGTGTTATGCCGAGATTCCTTAGCCTCTCTAGCAGTTGAGCCTCTTTGTCTTCTCTATCACAGTCGAGCTTATTCCCTATGTTGCAGTTCTAGGCTCCAACGGTCTTACATCTGTCAATAGCCTCTATGAATAGTCTTCATGCCACTGGAAGATGCCTCGAGACTCTTCATCTTCTCTGGTGATTACCCTAAAGTCTCTTCGATTCCTCTGCCAGAAACCATCAGTCATTTTTAGTAGTTACACTATGAACCTCCAAGAAAACACATCAACAACTGAATCACCAACCGTCTAAGAGTCATGATTCAGTTCTACTAACTGAATCGTAACTACTCAATTAACTATGAAGAGCAACAGTAGCCCTTCGATCGGATTTCCAAGTATCGAACACTATTGGATTACAAGCATAGGGTCTCGCATTGATTTTTCCATTTCGACATTTCTGTGGTGAAGAGTCTTGACTCTTCATGTTACGATCACCGAAAAGGAGCTTAACTTGGTGCTATCTCCTCCCTCTCACATGACAACTGACAGTGACCATAGCCTACACCAAAAGGTGTTTTCGCATTTCAACATTTTGGCATTTCGACATTCCTGTGAAGAAGTGTCTACAATACTTCAAAATATGATCCCTTCTTTTCTTAATCGAACAACTGATGAGATTTCTTCATTTTTCCCTTCAAGTCATTGTGACTCCAACATTATAAAATTCATGATCACAAAATTTCTGAAGTGATCGAATGGTTCACATAACCCACTGAGATGGACGGTTGATGGGATTTCAGAGTTTTTCCTTTCGGGTTTTCAAGACTCACAATAGTCCCTTTCAACATTTCAGAGTTCAAGACTTCATGATGGTGGAGTTTCTGCTTGTTATGTAAAACCCCAAAATAGAGAGTTCCAATGTGACGTAAACCTGCTGATGTCACACGTGGATTGACACGTGCCAAATAGCTGCCACATGTCACTCTGATTCATGACTTAGATGTACCTAAAATGTTGAATCTGCTTGACACTTGTCATTGTCTAATTGTGCCATGTGTCCTTAGCTGACGTGGTTTTTTGATGTGCCTGTTTCAGGATTTCGGGGTTCGCTACTTCAAAGATTAAAGTTTGTGTAAAGTTCTAGAAATAGTGAAGAAGAAGATCTAGAAACAGTTTGTGTAAAGTTTGATGATAATTATTCTATGAAAAGAATAGAAGGAAATCTATTAAAACTTCAAAAGGAAGTTGAAGAGGGTTTATATAGATATAGAAGTGATCATTATTATATAGACTATAACTATGTTTCAGTTAACACTAAGAAGTTTCTTAGGAGAAGTCTAAGGCACATCTTGAAATTAAAAGAAATGATCAAGGATCAAGAAGAGAGAAACAAGACTCTATTAGAAGAAAAGGAAGAAGAGATCACAAGACTAAAGAATGGAAAAGAAGATATGAATGTAGATGATGAGATTAGCAAAAGTTTTAAAACCATTGGTCATCTCAAGATCCAAATTGAAGAAGCCAAAAGAATAGAGGAACTATTGAAGATTCAAATAAATGAAAAGGAACTGTCATGTTGTAAGTTAGAATCTGAAATTGTTGACCTTAGAAAGAAGGTGGAAAAGTCAAACAAATTCTTGAATAGCTCACGAATCTTGGATGAGATCTTGGAAAGTAAAAGATCATCATGT
>SNQJ01S0020534.1:10196-62411 GCA_010110895.2 Picea sitchensis | reverse complement strand
CTAGCACCCACTAGAAGGAAGCACCAACTCCCTGGTTTCTCTAGCACCCACTAGAAGGAAGCACCAACTCCCTGGTTTGTCTAACACCCACTAGAAGGAATCAAAAACTTCCTAAGTGTTCCAGCACCAACTGGATGGAAGCACCAACTTCTAGTCACACAAGAACCAACCTGTAAAATAGAGAACAACAGTTCTCCTTTGCACCACCCTACCACCCTGGTTACTCTGGCTGCAACCAGATGGAAGCTACAACTCCCTGTGTTCAAGCAACCACTTGAACCTCTAAGGACAACAGTCCTCCCTGGCACCTCCCAACCACCCTGAAATACAAAGTTTTCTATATATAAATTTATCACAGTGATACAATATTTATCAATGGCTTACCAGTCTCATCATTGTTCTACTACACTGCTCTACTCTACCTACATCTGTGTCTTCCTGCACACCATACTTACAATTTATGTTCTTCTACCCTTTATGCTCTATGAACCATGTCCCTTCTATGCCCCATTCCTCTTTTGTGCATTCCAGCTGTTGCACTCTACCTCCTTCTACACACCTGAATCACTCTCAACAACAACAACCATCTCTTCTTTGTTCTGCATTCTTATAGTCTCTATGCACCTTGTGCATGCTATATGCACAATGCTTTTGCATGCTCTACCCATGCCATTGTTCTCCACACTTGGATATTCCCTGCCAGTCCACATTGCTACCACTTCACTCCCTCGAGCATCAACACACTCTCTCTTTTATGATTTTTCTCCTCATGTCGAGTCCTCTTCCTGATCATCATGACAATTCCTCATCTTTTCTGGCAGTTATACCCATGCGTTCATCATCACTTGGTGTTATGCTGAGATTCCTTAACCTANCAGCTCCTCTGGCAATCACAATGAGGCCTCTTTGATTTTTCTGTGCAGAAACAATCAGTGGTTTCTGGCAGTTACACTGTGAACCTCTTGAGCCTTATGCCTTTGGCACCTTTCACCTTCCCTTTCACATGTGGCCTCAGGTTGTGACCACATGCCTATACAGAAAGTGCTTTCGTGATTTACATTTCGACAATTCCTATTGTCAGGCATCTCGACTCTCCAAGTCGTGATCTCCGAAATGGAGATTAGCTTCATGCTAGCTCCTTCCTTGAGCCTTCGTTGATGTGACCATAGGTTATGACCAGGGGCCAATTCTGAACATGCATTTTGCATTTCGCATTTTGGGGATTCTATGAAGAGTCGTCTTGACTCTCCATGTCCCAAACTTCGAAATGGAGCTTGTCTCTTCGATCTCCTCTCTACAGATCTTCGACAATGTGACCACCGATGGTGACCAAGTGTTTATCCATAAAGAACTTTCACAATTTCTCATTTCGACATTCCTATGGTGAAAGGTCTCGACACTCCAAGTATCGATCTCCGAAATGGAGCTTGGTTGCACTAGCTACTTCCTCCATCTTCCACAGATCTAACCACTAGCTGTGACAGTAGCCTTATTCGAAAATGCATTTCGATGTTTCGACATTTTTGCATTCCTGTGGTGAATTTTTTCGACACTCCAACTCTCGATATCCGAAACCTACACCAAAAGGTGTTTTTCGCATTTCGACATTTCGACATTTCATAATTTTTGTGGTGAAGTGTTTCGACACTCCAACTCCTTGTATCTAAAACTCCGAAATGGAGTCATATCAATGGTCTGGTATTTCGGCATTTCACATTTCGGCATTTCAACATTTTTGTGATGAAGTGTTTCGACACTTCCAACTCCCGATATCTGAAACTTTGAAATGGAGTCAGATCAACAGTCCAGTATTTTGGCATTTCACATTTCAACATTTTGACATTTCTGTGATGAAGTGTTTCGACACTTCCAACTCCTGGTATCCAAAACTCCGAAATGGATTCAGATCAATGGTCCACGATCTCCCTTTGATCAACAACTTAGATTAAATCCTTCTTTCGCATTTCGCGATTTCGAGAGGTTATAGCACCTCCTTCCTTTGATTTCCAGTCAGCGAAATGTTGATCTGTGACCATGTGTCATGCCCGAAGATGAATGGTCCTCCTTCTTTCAGGATTTTGTAAGCCTGCTTCTTCTAGGAATTTAAATAACGTGCAAGTTCTCCTGGATACAATGATGTTCGGACCCTGTTCTCGGGTCTAACACTCGAAATATGTCCTCCATATTTGCACTCCTCTTGTCTAGATTCAGATCTGATGGTCATCGGGAATTCTGAATGGAATCCAACAATCACTATTTCTCTTCATTGTTATGCTTCTAATCTTTCCATGCCATCATCGTTGTTGATCTTCCTTGCCTGCCTATTTTCCATTGTTATCTACCAACTGTAAACCTGCCAACGTCGCTACTATTCTTTCCTATAACCATACCTTCATCGTTGTTTTTCTTGCCATCAATAACTGTAAACATGCTATTGTTGTTGTTTTTATTTCCTGTAGATATGCCATCGTTGTTGTTGTTCCTTCCATCAATGACAACCATGCTCTTCTTGTAAACATGCCAACAATTTCCCCCTTTGGCATTGATAGCAACCCTGAATGGTTGCGCTAATCTATTTAGACCTCCAACTGTAGCATCCAATTTGGACCACTCCTTTTCTCCCCCTTTGACATCAATGTCAAAGAAAACTTGCTCCCCCCGAGTTGTTGCAGTATGTTTAAGAGGTATCAGATATTCAACCAACACAAACTCCCCTTGACATGATGGATTTTCTTATTTGAGTCCTGCAGAATATTTGTATCTAAACCAGTATTCTCCTTCTGATTCTTGGACCAATTCATCTTCAGCTTCTACTGTATCCTCTGTAGAATAATCAATATTGCTCACCTCTCTTACTGGGACTCCTTCATCAACCTTTTCTTGTCATAACTGGATGAGTCCCCCTGTCACTATTATCTCTCTACTTCTGACTATTTTCCCCCTTTGTTCCTAAAAGGTTAGCTTTCGTTGACAAGGTCTTTCCTCTTGTTATCTCTACATGATGTCATGTATATCATTTTGTAAAACAAAATATTTTTATTGAAGATGTTGTTGTCCTACTGACACACTGCGTAAATGTAGCTCGTACTTTTCAAATGACCCTTGGCTCTCCCCATTGATTCTCATCGATCTCTATTACTGCAATTTCATTTTTCTTCCATGATGCATACAATCCAAGGCTTTTATGACCATATTCAATCACAATAAAAAACCACTACAACCACTCTCATACTTTCTTTTCTTTTTCACAGACGAAGGACCTGTNCATTTGAAAAGTACGAGCTACATTTCAAATGACCCTTGGCTCTCCCCATTGATTCTCATCGATCTCTATTACTGCAATTTCATTTTTCTTCCATGATGCATACAATCCAAGGCTTTTATGACCATATTCAATCACAATAAAAAACCACTACAACCACTCTCATACTTTCTTTTCTTTTTCACAGACGAAGGACCTGTATCAAGTTTCTTAGGAGTATTGATTTATTCCTTGTTGTATCCAATACCAGATTTTTCATTTGGTGATCTCTGACTATCCAAGAGATTATCCAGGGTCATGGAGTTGTTTAAGAACTTGCTTTGGGTGTTTGACTTCTCAACCTTCAAAACTTCAGCTTCCATCTGATGACATGATTCTTCTTCTACTTCTTCCATGGGATAGATGCTAACTAAAAATTCTTTTATTGTATTTGTGTCTTCTTCTTTACTTGCAGGGGAGGATTCAATATCAACATCATTAATTGTCCTTATGCCTTTATTCACCACTTGTCCTGAGTTTACATTTAACTTACACTCTTTGGACATGAACACCTATTCACTGCCTCTGTCACACTTTTGACTTGTATTGAGCAAATTATGTTTCAGACCATCCACAGGTAGACCGTACTGGGCATCTCCTTTGTCATTACTCAAACTCACCATCCCTCTATCCTTTATTTTACCTGGTTCATCATTTTCAAGGATCACATTTCTTGTTTTTCGTTTAGTTATGGACATAAGCTTATCCTTGTTTCTATTCATGTGTTTGGAACATCCACTTTCTATATTCCTAGAGGCCTTTTGTTTTTGAGTTGAAAGTGTTAGACCACATTTTTCACTATCTTTCCTTTTCCATGTGCTGGCCTTTCTATCTAAGAACTTTATCCTTGGATCTACTTTGTAATTTTTCAGATGGCAGTTTCCAGCTTTGTGGCCAAAGTTGTGACAGTTATAGCATTCAAGATCATTGTTCAATAGGTCAAAGTTATTGTTGCAACGTTGTCTACTCATTGATTGTTTATTATTTCTTGACCTCCTCAGTTGCATGTCTCTAGACTTAATTTGGCAATTTACAATCTGTGATGGTTTGTTACTTGGTTGTATCATTCTTTGTTGTGGCAGATATTTATTCCTTGGAAATCTTAATTGCTCATGTCTAAGTCTTAAGGAATAATTTACAGCTTTGTGACCAAAGTTAGAACAATAGAAACAATATCCATAGAAAAAATCTTTGTACCTGGAAAATGGTTGTCTTCTTCGAGCAAATCAATTTCTTCCATGCTGATGATTTCCTTGAGCAGGGACTGTACTATTTCCTTGTTCTACAGATTCAATTCTGGCACCTTTTTCTTTACTCCTCCTGGGTGGTTGATTATCTTCCTTTGTTTCTATAGGTTTGTTGTCGTCATTGGTTATAGATTTGACAAACTTGATGAAGTCTTTGTTGCTTGGATGACCACTACTTGATCCCTCTTCATAACCCAAACCTGTTTTCAACTTTGGATTCCTTTGTTGATTCAGAATTGTGGCTAATCCTTCTAAGGCTTTGATACTTGATAGATTCTGATGATACAAGGCTTGAGACTTCTCCAACTCTTTCCTAGTTTTCACTACTTCTTCTTCTAGAGCTTTACATCTTGCCTTATTTTCTGATAACTATTGTTTTAGAATGTCCTAGATTTTCTTTGCCTCTTCTAATTCCACTTTTAGCAGAATCAAGATTGTTCATAGAGTGGAATGAAGACAGATATTCATAACCTCTTCTTATTTATATGATAAGTAATCTTTACATTATGTACATTATCATACTTATGAGCACCAACTCATAATGAGGCTACAACCTATGTTTTGCAAGCTGCAACTTGTTGAGAGAACCAACTCTCTGTTTTCTCTAGGACCTACTAGAAGGAAGCACCAACTCCCTGGTTTCTCTAGCACCCACTAGAAGGAAGCACCAAATCCCTAGTTTCTCTAGCACCGACTAGAAGGAAACAACAACTCCCTAAGTGTTCTAGCACCAACTATATGGAATCACCAACTTCCAGTCACATAGGCACCAACCTGTAAAATAGAGAACAACAATTCTCCCTTGGACCACCCTGCCACCCTAGTTTCTCTAGTTGGAACCAGATGGAAGCTACAACTCCCTATGTTCAAGCACCCACTTGAACCTATAAGGACAACAGTCCTCCCTAGCACCTGCCAACCACCCTGAAATATAAAATTTTCTATATATAAATTTATCACAGTGATATAATATTTATCAATGGCTTACCGTTCTCATCACTTGTTTGGTACACTGCTCTGATCTACCTGCATCATTGTCTTCCTGCACACCATACTTATGCTTTATGTTATTCTAACTTGTATGCATTGTGTGCCATGTCCCTTCTATGCACCATTCCTCTTCTGTGCATTTTAGTTGCTACACTCTGCCTCCTTCTACACACCTGAATCACTCTCAACAGCAACAACCATATCTTCTTTGTTCTGCATTCTTACAGTCTTTGTGCACCTTGTGCATGATATATGAGCAATGATTATGCATTCTCTACCCCACGCCATTGTTCTCCACATCGGGATATTCCCTACCACTCCACATTTACACCGCTTCACTCCCTCGAGCATCAACACACTCTCTCTGTTATGCATGTTATCCTTGTGTCAAGTCCTCTTCCTGATCATCATGGAAATTCCTTATCTTTTCTAGCGTTTATACCCATGCGTTCATCATCACTGGGTGTTATGCTGATATTCCTTAGCCTTTCTAGCAGTTGAGACTCTTCGTCTTCTCTATCATAGTCGATCTCATCCCCTCTGTTGCAGTTATAGACTTCAACGCTCTTCCATTTGTCAATCGCCTCTATGAACAGTCTTCATTCCACTAGCATACGCTTTGAGACTCTTCAGCTCCTCTGGCAATCACACTGAGGCCTCTTTGATTTTTCTATGCAGAAACAATCAATGGTTTCTGGAAGTTACACTATGAACCTCTTGAGCCTTATTCCTTTGGCACCTTTCACCTTTCCTTTCACATGTGGCCTCAAGCAGTGACCACACGTTCTTCAAAAGGTTCTTTCGCGATTCACATTTCGACAATTCCTGTTGTGAGGCATCTCGACTCTCCAAGTCACGATCTCCGAAATGGAGATTAGCTTTGTGCTAAATCCTCTCTTGAGCCTTCGTCGATGTGACCATAGGTTATGACCAGGGCCCAATTCTGAACACGCATTTTTCATTTTGCGTTTTGGGGATTCTGTGAAGAGTCGTCTCAACTTTCCATGTCCTAAAATCTTAAATGGAGCTTGTATCTTCGAGCTCTTCTCTATAGCTCTTCGACGATGTGACAACTAGTGGTGACCAAGCACTTATCCATAAAGAACTTTAACAATTTCACATTTCGACATTCCTATGATGAAGGGTCTCGACACTCCAAGTCGCGATCACCGAAATGGAGCTTGGTTACACTAGCTACTTCCTCCATCTTCCACAGATGTGACCACTGGCTGTGGCCACAGCCTTATTCAAAAACGCATTTCAGTGTTTCCACATTTCGACATTCTTGTGGTGAGGTTTTTTGACACTCCAACTCCTGGTATCCGAAACATACACCAAAAGGTATTTTTCGCATTTCGGCATTTCAGCATTTTGGCATTCCTGTGGTGAAGTTTTTCGACACTCCAGCTCCTGGTATCCGAAACTCTGAAATGGAGTCAGATCAATGGTCTGGTATTTCGGCGCTTCACATTTCGGTGTTTCAACATTTCTATGATGAAGTGTTTCAACACTTCCAACTCCCGCTATCCAAAACTCCAAAATGGAGTCAGATGAACAGTCTGGTATTTCAACATTTCTAATTTCGGCATTTCGGCATTTCTGTGATGAAGTGTTTCGACACTTCCAACTCATTGTATATGAAACTTTGAAATGGAGTCAGATCAACGGTCCACGATCTCCCTTTGATGAACGACTCAAATTAAATCGTTCTTTCACATTTCACAATTTCGAGAGGTTAGAGCACCTCCTTCCTTTGACTTTTCAGCCAACAAAATGTTGATCTGTGTCCATGTGTCCTGCCCAAAGATGGATGATCCTCCTGCTTTCATGATTTTGTAAGCCTGCTTCTCCTAGCACTTTAAAGAACGTGCAAGTTCTCATGGATCCAACAATGGTCGTACCTTGCACTCAGTTCTAACATCTGAGATCTTTCCTCCATCTTTGCGCTCCTCCTGTCTGGATTCAGATCTGACGGTCATCGGGAATTCTAAATGGGATCCAATGATCATTGTTTCTCTTCTTTGTTATGCTTCTGATCTTTCCATGCCATCATCGCTATTGATCTTCCTTTCCTACCTATTTTCCATTGTTGTCTCCCAACTGTAAACCTGCCAACGTCCCTACTATTCTTTTCTGTAACCATACCTTCGTCGTTGTTGTTCTTGCCATCAATTACTGTAAACATGCTATCGTTGATGTTGTTCTTGGCTGTAGACATGCCATCATTGTTGTTGTTCTTGCCATCAATGACAAGCACGCTCTTCTTGTAAACATGCCAACAATTAGTTTCTTCTATCAATCTCGAATTCGCAAAAAAATTATGATTGTTTTGGTTTTTTTAAGACATCATCATATCAATAATTCGATATTGTGTTGGCCCACTATCATCTACAAAGGTTTTCACATGATCTCTCTCTTTAATATTGTGCACATAATTTTAGAACCTTACAGGTTTGCATATCTGAGGCTCTGCTTGATATTGCAATGTTTAAGTAAATATAAACTAAATAATATGGAATTTGTTTAAGTAAATATAAACAAATTATCTTCTGACTTGAACCTTCTTTTGTCAAAATCCAAGTATATTACACAACTCTCAAATTTTTTCCCACTTTTCAATAGTTTCTCGATTTCCCTGCCATCTTCGCATGCTTTCCCAATGCAAATTGATGATGCTTTTATTATCTTTGAAAACATTGGCATTAAAAGGCGAAAAGGTCGAGGGAATATACCATTAAAACACATTGAACCAAGATTTACCATAGATTGTATTATAATATTTCAGCGTCCATTTTAAATACAATAAGGAGCAAAGGAATGTTTTCATCACCTTATGGCTACAGCTTGACACCATGTCTGTGGAGATACCCTGAATATTTTCAGGCACGGGGACCACCATTTTATTTTTTTTAAATTTAAGTTCTTGGTCATGTGTTGGGGAGAGAACTATATTTCAAACCAACAGATTGTCCAGATGGGCGACCATTTCCAAATATCTCTATCACCTAAAGTATTTTGAAATATGTTAACACTTCCCGACCCAACGCCTACTTTCAAGGGAGAGAATTGTAATCAATTCTTAAACAAACATGGCAATGAACTAGACCTCTTGCTGAAGTTATTACAGGAGGAAACACATGATCCCTAGGACATGGCCATATTACAGGTCGGTTCATGTAAAAAAAAAATTTGACATCTTGCATTCTTTTTCATGAGGACAACGAGATAAGAAATTAAAACTACCATCTCTTGGATGCTTCTGTATATTTTATATTTTACGGTCAAGCAAGAAACCATCTTTCATTGCCCCAAGCTGATTTCCATTCAAAACTCTTCCCAGTTATTGCAATACAAGAGGCAGAAGAAATTATTGATGCCACCTCTTGGAATAGGGGTAGACCTAGGGTTCAATGCAGCTACAACAATGCACCAACAAAACCCTAACTGCCGACCCTTTCGACAACACCTGCGAAGCAGATGAAGTCTCACCCGAGGTAGAGGCAAGGGGGGTTGTAGGACTCAAATGTTTGCAACCTATCTGGGACACAAATATGTGATCACAATACTTAAAAGAGCACTTATTAGTTTAGATTCAGGAGCATTTAACCCTTACTCACATCGCAAGTAAAACCCTAATTATATAATATCACAGTATTCAACAAGATCTAACACACCCAAGCACTCAACACATAGAAATCGAGCAGATGTAGAATTCATTCACATTACTAAACATTAAGGTACTATATCATATGCATATAACATACATAAAGATGACAACACTAAGCATAAATCAAATCAATCACAAAAAGAAACCACAACACAGGATATACGTGGTTCACCGCCAACGTGGGGCTATGCCCACCAACTCTTCTTCTCTTTATTATCTTTGTTCAATGCACAAACCCACAAGACCCACTCCACATAGGACAAGATTTTTGTGCACACCTCGCCACATCCTCCTTCCCTAAGTTAGGTTACAGCACAAAGCTTTTTTACACAGTATGTACACCAACTTCTTACAATCACTTGCACTTAGCTCTGCAAGTCTTAACACATAGTATGCACAAAGCCTCTAGGTCCGCACTAAGTTGATTCTACTAGGTATATTCACTAATAAAATGATTTATTACATCTCCTAGATATCTATTTATACATTACAAATGGGGCCTAAACATGGGTTAACCAATGGGCCGACATCCCATACCCGTTACATAAACCCTAAACCCAAAAATTCCAAAAAGGGGGAAAGATCCTGCGATATCCACTTCCCCTAATGCTTCATCTTCAACCATCCTGTCGAAGTCCAAAAATTGGTCAAACATGACCATCGTTTCCACAAAACCTGGTCAAGGGCCAACATCCCCCCAACACTCACATGTGACTCATCCTAAGTCACTCTGATCTAGGTAACTCTACCTCGAAGGTATCGAGCTCGGCTCGAGCTGCATTGACTTGTTGCTTCGCCAGATCCTCCTACTCAAAGAAATCTTGAATAAATTTCTCAGTCACCAGTCCTTCCAAGCGCTTTTCTATTATGGTGACTACTTTTTCTAGTTGTGCACCTTTTCCTTCAATCTCCTCAAAAAGTGTGTAAGCTTCATCTTGTACTGGTTGGAGCCTCTGGGTCACTTCTATGAATTTACTCTGGATGGAATGGACATGTTGTTGAATGGCGCATTGTTCTTGTGACCTCTTCATCCTCTCGACTGGTGATAGTAGATTCAACTATTCTTGTACTGTTGTTTTATGTTTCTTTTCCTCCTAGACCTATGACTCTAATGTCATTAGTTCAGGGTCCTCTACAAGGTGCTCATAGGTCTACACACTTCAACTGTTGAGTTGCTTGCATTCCAAGGCTAATGCCTTGATTCTTTTGACTGCACTCTTGGAAATTTCTTCTCTCTGATCTTGCACTTCCTGCGGAGTGCTTGGAATGGCTTGTAGTTCTAGTTTTTCTATTCGTGCTTGGAGTTGCTGAATGGCTTCAACGAGCTTCCCTACTTGGCTCTCCATTATGTCTTCTTCTATCTATGCGAGTCCTGACATAGAGGGAAGTGCTCTTGTTATTGCCTCCTTGACTCCCATATGCTATGTGAGAAGATGTTCTCTTTCCTTCTCAATCTGCTCTTTATCCTCTACAAACTTCTCCTGGAGGTCATCTTTCTCTTGCTGCACAATCTGACATTGTTCTAGGGATTCTTCTTTGTCTTTCTTTAATGCCTCTATGGCCTACTCCTTTTCCTCCTAGAACCAATGAAGGTGAGCCTTGGTCGAGTCTGCTAATCTACGTATCTAGGAAGGCTCATCTCCTACTTCTATGTCATCTGCTGACAATGACACAGTAGACATTGCGTGGTTCAAATAAAGAGCCCGAGGTACCCCTTTGAGCTCTACCTCCATCCTTTCAAACATTGTCTCTTGTTTAGCTTCACTTTGCTGCAAGATGTCCTCTGAGGTATATGATACAATGACAATGATAAGGTCAATTTCATCCACCTTCATCATAGTGTGGAATGGAGGTTTAGTGGCTTTTGACTTCTTCCACAATGAGGGTTTCGTCGGGGAACCCTTTATTTTCTTGGATGTTTTTGTCTCTGTCAAGGGATATTTAGGAGGTGTTCCTTCTCTCTTCTTCTTCTTGTTCTCTCCCCCTTCATCCTTTTCTTTGTCTACTTCATCACCTCCTCCTCCTTCAGGTAAATCTGGTGTAGTTTCCTTTGATGCACTACTTAATTCCTGTAGCTCTTTCTTCTTTTTCTTCCTGTTGTTGCTTGGTGCATCATATTATTCGTGAGTGACTACAGGACTTCCGATGAGGTCGAGGTCAGACAGTTCTACCTGGTTGAATGGTACAAGGAACTCTGCAGACCATTCCTTGGTTATTTCTTCTGTTTCCTCTTCTGTGAGTTTGTAATAGGACTGGAGCTCTTCTTTGTGTTCATCTCCGCGCGTAGTGATATAGATGAAGTACTTATTTTCTCGAAAATTCAAAAGTGGCCTGAACCTCTGTAGAGTGTTAAGCATCATGCGAGGGAAGGATCCAATGGCCTTATTCAGCTACAGATAATAGGTGTGGAAGACCATGTTTGACTACCATTTTTTTTCCATGTCACTCGAATACCATAGCATAGTGAACTTCACACTTAGTGGTTCAGATCAATCAATTTCAGGGAAGGTCACTCCTTCCAGCATCTCCCAAGAAATGAAGGCAATGAGGATAAGTAGCCAACTAAAATGGAACTTGACACCGACGCACGCTCCCTCCACAACCCGCAAGTCGAAAAGGTCCACGTCAGCACAGGATATTTCCTTTACTACTGGCCTGAAGAACACTAACGGATCTTCTATTTCCCTATTGGGAAATCTTCACCCACAGTAAACTTTCAAGAGATCCCCTCTTTACACTTGAGAGATCAGACTTCGCAACTTTGCGAATCCAATGGTCAAGCATTGGTCTCTCGAACCCCCGAAACCCGACGTAGTCAACGCTGAACCTTATCTTTCCTTTTCGGGATTTTCCTTATCACGATTTCGGTGATTCCGATGTCGAGAAAATTGTCCCCACGATTCCCGAATCCCAATTTTCTGAAACTCTGATACACTCATGAGCTTTGACTTTTCAACGCCACTTCACTTCATCGATATTTCGGACTTCACAATATCACGAATCCTAATGCAAAGGTTTCAGAACTTTTCTCCATGAAACTCCGAAATGGTAAATGGAGTTTGAATCTGTGTCAATAGTATGCCACCTCTCCACCTCGTTGACTCCTCTGTGGCCCACATGAATCCTTTGGCTGTCGGGACTTCGTGTTTCATGATTTCGCAATTCCCGTTGCCAAGTTATGAGACTTCCACCCACAAAAACCCGATATAAGTATCCACGTGTAAATCCAACGACCCTTGTGGCTTGGATCTATGGTCCTACTCCTCCTGAACTTAGAACCTTTCGATGCTTTCACCTTAACTTCCCTTCTTCTCTATGAGAGCTGACGGTTCACAGGACTTCGTGGATTCTCCACTGAGAATTCCGACCGTCTGTCTCTTCCTCTTGTGAACTTCTTCCCAACTAACCAAGGTATTTATCTCCACACAATTCGTCCTCCTACGGTCCCCCGTCACTATGACTTCCTTCGACTCCTTCGAAGGATTCGAATCCTTTGGAACTTTTTCCAACTCTGAACCTTTCAGAAAATATCTGCACGCACTCCTTGCAACAAATTTTCAGACACTTTCAAGTGCTTGAATCCCTTCGACACTGCGCACTCCTGCAACAATAGTCTCTAAATTCTTCTCTCAGGTTCGTGACCCTGAGACTTCACTTGGCCTGTGCACTCCTTGCACGGCTCCTATGCCTGCCTGCACTTCTGTGGAAATGAGAACAAAATCTATCTCTCTTGAGCTTTCAGAGACAAACCTCTGAACCTTTTGTCAATGCACTCATTGCGAACACTTCAACTGCACTCCTTGCAGGAACTCTTGCTCAGATAGAGAAACAATTGAAACTCATTCCATTACCCTTTCCTCTTAGATTTCAGACATTCAACAAGAAATCATTCATACATAGCATAAAAGAAATTGCATGACAGAAAGAGTAAAACATTCATGAGCATAACATTCAAAGATGCATACACAGAGAATATATGAACACCATGAGTCTGAATCACAACTTTCTTTGTATTAATTCAGAACTTCCGTACATGGAGTCTGCTACACAACTCTCTATTTTTCTTCTATTCTCTCTCTGATGCTCTTCACACACTAACGTTACAATACACAATGAGGGTGTCTATATCCCATTTCCCTCTTGTGCTCTAAAACTGTCTAATCTAGAATTAAATTCTATCTACCTGCATTAACTAATATAAATGCCTTCTACCTACTAAGGACGAGAGAGAATTTGCTCAAGGTCTGTTTACATTATACAAGTGTGCTTATTCTTAATGACTTCATTTAAGATTTCACATCAACTTCAAGGTAATTTCAAAATTTGCACTGGTGCTTGTCCAGCTGTCTTTTGCTTCCGCGCTGGCTCGCTTGAGATGCTCTTGCATCATACTACCTATCTTGAAAAATTTCATGGGCTCCTATCCATGAGCTCACACACAGTCTTTGCATGCTTCTGGATCTCTTCTTCAGTCTCCCAACTGGCATATTCAATTGGGTGGCCCTTCCATTTGACCAAATATTCAAAGTATTCTTTCTGCCTAGTCTTCTTTCTCACTCTTCTATCCAGTATGTGCTCCATCTACGGTTTATCTTCATCTGACATTTTCTTCACCCACTAGATCACTGGTTGCTCATTTCCTATTCCTACTTCCTCATCTTTATATGGGTATAAATATGAGATATTTAATATCAGATAAATTCCGATCCCATCTGGTAATTCAATCTCGTAAGCATTCGCCCCAAATTTCCTCAAGACCCTACATGGTCTGATTTTCTTCATATTCAACTTATTATATGTTCCTCTCGGGAACCTTTCCTTTCTCAAATGTGCCAGAATCAAATCATTAACCTCAAACTGAAGTTGTCTTTTGTGTTGTTCTGCTCTACGCTTGTATTCTTGGCTTGAATTCTGCAATCGCTCCTTCACCTGGCTGTGAAGTTCTTTCACCGCCTCTGCGAAATCTTATGCACTAGTGCTCCTAGTTGAAATCTATTCTGAATCCCTCAATTCGGAAATTCCTATTGGATGCATGCCATAGACAACCTGAAATGGACTCTGGCCTGTGCTCCTATTAACCGAGTCGTTATAAGAAAACTCTGTCTGTGGTAATATGTGGTCCCACTGGCTGTGGTTCTCTGTCACCAAGCTTCTCAGCAAGTCTCCCAAACTTCTGTTCAGCACTTCTATCTTTCCATCCATCTGAGGATGATAAGATGAATTAAAAGACAAGTTAGTTCCCAGCTTCTTCCATAAGATCCTCCAAAAGTTCCCTATGAACTTAGTATCTCGATCCAAAACTATACCCCTTGGAAAACCGTGAAGTCGAATGAACTCTTTGAAAAATAGGTTCGCAATGTGAGTTGCATCACTAGTCTTCTGACATGGAATGAAGTGTGCCATCTTGGAAAATCTATCCACCACCACAAAGATTGAATAAAATCCTCTTTGCGTTCTTGGCAACCCCAATACAAAATCCATGCTAATTGCATCCCACGGCCTTTCAGGTATGGGCAATGGTTGATAGAACCCCGAATTTTGTTTTCTTCCCTTCGAATGCTGGCAAATTCTGAATTTGTCCATGAATCTCTTGACGTCTGCTCGCATTCCCGGCCAAAAATATGACTCATTCAACTTCGCGAATGTCTTGTCATGACCAAAGTTCCCTATCAATCCTCCACTGTGTTTCTCCTTTAGCAGATTCTCCCTCATGGAGCATTTCGGAATACACAGTTGATTACCCTTAAATAGTAATCCTTCCTGGATCATGTATTCTGCCCATTGGCTTCTATCCCTGATAATTGGATTCTCAGTTGCTTCATATGCCTCCTTAAAATCTTGATCATCTGCATACATGTTCCTGAGATCATCAAAACCCAACGTTTTGACTTTGAACTCCTGCAACAACAAACACTTCCTGCTCAAAGCGTCAACAACTTTGTTAGCAGTACCAGAAATATGTTTAATCACAAAAGTAAAATTTTGCATGTATTCCACCCATTTGACATGTCTCTGATTCAACTTCTCTTGTTGAGTCACAAATTGCAATGCATGATTGTCACTGTACAAGACAAATTCTTTTGGGATCAAGTAATGCCTCCATTTCTTTAATGTCTGGATGATAGCATAGAACTCCTTATCATAAGTGGATTATTTCACTTTCACTTCATTCAAATTTTCACTAAAGTATGCTATTGGCCTGTCTTCCTGAATCAAGACTGCACCGATTGCAAACCCACTTGCATCACATTTCACTTGAAATGTCTTTTGGAAATCTGGCAACACCATAACTGGTTGTTCTGTAATCTTCCTCTTCAACAGATTAAAACTCTTCTCAGCTTCTTCAGTCCACTCAAAATATTTGTGTCTTTTCTTCACGGTATCCATCATCGCTGCGCTAATTCCACTAAAATTCTTGATGAACTTTTGGTAGAAACTAGCCAATCCGTGAAAACTTCTCACCTCAAAGATATTCCTCGGTGATGGCCAATTATTGATTACCTCCACCTTATCTGGATCCATCCTCAACTCATCTGCAGAAATAACAAATCCCAAGTAAATGATATCTGTCTTCATGAATGAGGATTTCTTCATGTTTATCAATAGCTTCTCCTGCTGTAACCCTTGCATCACTGTAACCAAATGCTTCTGATGCTCTGCTACTGTTTTACTGAAAACCAGTATGTCATCTAAATACACAATGACAAATTTCCACATGAACTCCCTCAGGACTTCGTTCATCAACCTCATGAAGGTACTTGGTGCATTTGTTAAGCCAAACGGCATAACAAGCCATTCATACAACCCTTCGTTTGTTTTGAATTATGTCTTCCATTCATCACCTTCTCTCATGCGGATTTGATGATAACCGCTCTTTAAATTGATCTTTGAAAAGTGTTTTTCTCCACTCAAGAAATCCATCAGATCATCCATCCTTGGCAATGGAAATCTGTACCTGATGGTTATCTTATTAATCACCCTCGAGTCAGTACACATCCTCCAGCCTCCATCTTTCTTCGGACTGAGTATTGTTGGAACAACACATGGACTCAAGCTTTCTCTGACCAAACCTTTGTCCAACAACTCCTGGACTTGTCTTTTGACCTCTTCATTCTCTTGCGGCATCAATCTATATGCGGCTTTGTTTGGAAAATAGGCTCCTGGTATGAGATCAATATGGTGACTCACACTTCTAATCAGTGGAAACGAACGAGGTAGTTCATCCACTACTATATCAGCGAACTCTTCCAGCAGTTCCTGAATTTCTTCTAGTAAATCATCCACTCTTGTGCTGGTCAAAACAATCTTCGGTTTCCTGACCACAATGAACTGTCGATCCTCCTTCTTCTAAGAGGTTCCTTCCCACTCATGAGAAGTACTATGTTGCTTACTTCCGGTTTCACCTCCTTATCCTTAATTGGAAGCAACATGTGAGTCCTCCCATTCTTCTCCAAGGTGTATGTGTTCATTCTCCCATCATGACTCACATTCTTGTCATATTTCCATGGTCTACCTAGCAATAGATGACAAACATCCATAGGAATGACATCACATAATATCTTATCATTATATCCTCCTATCTTAAATTCAACTAAACATTGTTTAGTGACAGTTACCTGATGTCCTTTTTGTAGCCACAAAATTCTGTATGGGCTTGGATGATTAATCGTCTCCAGCTCCAGATTCTCTACCATCTCTGTAGAAATGAGATTATCCGTGCTACCACTGTCTACAATGACCTTGCATACCCTGTCCTTGGTTTTGCAGGCAGTCCAGAAAAGTCTGGTCGTTTGGCTTGAACTCTCCACCTCCTACTCTAGTGGCAAAAGAGCTTTTCGCATCATCAGTGATCTTCCTTATTCAGTGTCTTTGGCCTCAACATCCCACCTCTGTGCTTCAGCGATGTGAGCTTCCCCACTCTCCTTCTTTTTATCTGGAAACTCTTAAGACTTGTGCCCATTCTTTCCACATGTGAAGCATGTTATTACTCCACCTCTTCCTCTTCCTCTACCTCTAGTATGAGGAAAAGTGTTATTATCTGCATAATCTCCTCTCTGCTCAGTATGTTTTCCTCTCTGTTTAGCATATTTCCCTCGCTGTGGGGTTCCACCTCTCTCAGTTCAAGTCTGAGGTTTCTTCTAGTCCTCCTTGGGCTTCTGATATTTGTCCTGGGCAACTGATTTGCCTCTGGGCTGACTTCTGCCTTGGCCTCTCTGACCTTGCTTTCGGCTCAGCTTCTCTTCAGCTTTTAGAGCCATATGATAAGCATCTTCCACTGTTTGGATGGTTACCATGATCATCTCATCCTGAATTTCATATCTCAGACCATTCAGATATCTAGCAGCCTTTTCATTATCGCTCTCCCGATGACCTGCCCTGATGTTCAGCTTGTAGAATTCTTCAGTGTATTCTTTTACTGTCATCAGCTTCTATCTCAGGTTCTGCATCCTCCTGAAGAGAGAAATCTGGTAATCTTTGGGGATGAATTCTTCCTTCATCTTCATGATCATTCTGTCCCAGCTTTTGATCTTCTTCTTTCCCTTGCAGCGTCTGTCAACTTGTAGCTCATCCCACCACAATGTTGCATGTCCCTTCAATCTAGTGATAGCATGCTTGACTTTCTTGTCTTCTTCGACATCTTCATAGTCAAAGTATGTGTCTAGAGCTCTAATCCAGTCTAGAAGCTCCTCTGCATCTAAGTTTCCCTCATAAACTGGAATGTCCATGTTTTCTCTTGCACCCATTCTTGCAATAGCTCTAATCAAACGTTCATTTGCTGCATCTTTAGCTGCAACTTCTTCTTCATGTTCAGTCTCAATTTCACTTTCAGAATCACTAAGATCCCCATCACTAACTGTGAATCTTTGTGCTGTCTCCATGTCTTCGAGTCTGGCTCGTAGATCATGCATTTCTCTCTCCATAGTTGGATCTGTCATCTTCCTACCTCTTCTTCTCAGCATTTCCCTATCCTCTGGTGGATCGGGTGTTTGTATGTCCCTTCTCCTTAGCGGCGTGGTGAATTCTCTTTCTCTCTGCTATAGAAAGAAAAGAACCTTTCTGAGCTCTGATACCAAACTTTGACGCCGACTCACGCTCCCTCCACAACCCACAGGTCGAAAAGGTCCACGTCAGCACAGGATCTTTCCTTTACTACTGGCCTGAAGAACACTAACGACTCTTCTATTTCCCTATCGGGAAATCTGCACCCATAGTAAACTTTCAAGAGATCCCCTCTTTACACTTGGGAGATCGGACTTCGCAACTTCGCGAATCCAGTGGTCAAGAGTTGGTCTCTTGAACCCCCGAAACCCAACGCAGTCAACACTGACCCTTCTCTTTCCTTTTCACGATTTTCCTTATCGTGATTTCGACGATTCCGATGTCGAGAAACTTGTCCCCATGATTCCCGAATCCCGATTTGCCGAAACTCCGATACACTTGTGAGCTTTGACTTTTCAATGCCACTTCACTTCTTTGACATTTCAGACTTCGCAATATCGCGAATCCTAATGAAACGGTTTCGAAACTTTTCTCCACAAAACTCCAAAATGGTAAATGGAGTTTGACTACGTGTCAATAGTATGCCACCTGTCCACCTTGTTGACTCCTCCGTGGCCCACACGAATCCTTTGGCAGTCGGGACTTCGTGTTTCGTGATTTCGCAATTCCCATTGCAAAGTTACGGGACTTCCACCCACGAAAAATCGATATAAGTATCCACGTGTAAATCCAACGGCCCTTGTGGCTTGGATCTACTGTCCTACTCCTCCTAAGATTAGAACCTTTCGATGCTTTCACCATAACTTCCCTGCTTCTCTATGAGAACTGATGGCTCATGGGACTTCGCGGATTCTCCATCAAGAATTCTGACCATCTGTCTCTTCCTCTTGTGAACTTCTGCCCAACTAACCAAGGTATTTCTCTCCGCAGAATTTGTCCTCCTGCGGTCCCCCGTCACTATGCCTTCCTTCGACTCCTTCGAAGGCTTCGAATCCTTTGGAACGTTTTCCAACTTTGAACCTTTCTGAAAATCTCTATACGCACTCCTTGCGACATATTTCCAGACACTTTCAAGTGCTTGAATCCCTTCGACACTGCACACTCTTGCAGGAGCAGTCTCTAAATTATTCTCTCAGGTTCGCGACCCTGAGACTTCACTTGGCCTATGAATTCCTTGCACAACTCCTGTTCCTGCCTGCACTTCTGTGGAAATGAGAACAAAAGCTATCTCTCCTAATATTTCAGAGACAAACCTTTGAACCGTTTGTCAACGCACTCCTTGCAGACACTTCAACTGCACTCCTTGCAGGAACTCTTGCTCAGATAGAGAAACAATTGAAACTCATTCCATTACCCTTTCCTCTCAGATTTTAGACATTCAACAAGATATCATTCATACATAGCATAAAATCAATTGCATGACAGAAAGAGTAAAACATTCATGAGCATAACATTCAAAGATGCATACACAAAGAATATATGAACACCATGAGTCTGAATCACAACTTTCTTTGTATTAATTCAGAACTTCCGTACATGGATTATGCTACACAACTCTCTGTTTTTCTTCTATGCTCTCTCTGATGCTCTTCACACACTAACGTTACAATACACAATGAGGGTTTCTATATCCCGTTTCCCTCATGCGCTCTAAAACTTTCTAATCTAGAATTAAATTCTATCTACCTGCATTAACTACTATAAATGCCTTCTACCTACTAAGGACGAGAGCGAATTTTCTCAAGTTCTGTTTACATTATACAAGTGCACTTCTTCTTAATGACTTCATTTAAGATTGCGCATAAACTTCAAGGTAATTTCAAAATTTGCACTGGCGCTTGTCCAGCTGTCTTTTGCTTCCGCACTAGCTCGCTTGAGATTCTCCTGCATAAGAACTCGTAGCCCTAATCTTGAGCGTTGGGAAAATATTTATCTAACTATTTGACAAGGTAGCTCGCCCAGTTCATTTGATTCCCTTCAACGTATTTTCCTGCGAGGTTGACAACAAACCCCATGACCTGTGTTGGCCTATTCTTCCTGACCAGCTTATCGATGATCAACTGAAAAGCGAGGTGCACTGCACCATTCTGTATGGAGGATACTTGTAGCCCCACTTCCCCTTCTCCACATCAACATAGGTGTATGTTATGTTCTATGTCAGGGCGTGATCTGCAACCTTCCCTGGGTAAAAGTCATGTGGGTCTGGTCCTTTCATGCTCAATCTGATGATCTGGTGGATCAACGTCGGATCTACCTTGATGGGTCTATCCAACCATAAGTAACCGGAATGGAATCACGAGAACAGAAGTTTAACGCATGCGTTAACCTCCTAATGTCTGCCAAACTGTGGTAACTTCATTACATTGAGGATGGTTGATCTTGTGATGTCCATGGTCCATGACTAGGGGATTATCTTTAACTTCTTCACCGTTGTCTTGGTCAAATACTTGTGTAGTGCGAGAATTACATAGTTTTTGTGATCCCCCAAGGTTAAGTCACTGATCCTAAGCATTATAATCCTCTCCAAATGTATTCCTACTACACGTATCCCCTTTAGGAGGTACGCGGTGATCAATGTGTAGTTGAAGTCCCTCGGGATGCTGTCACGACTCACCACGCCAGCTAGAGATGGGATGTAGTCTGGCGGGATTGACGGGATGAGCTTTGCATTCACCAAGTCATGATGATGTTTGGTTCATTTCTCTTTCACAATTCGTGAGGGCCCAGATCGACATGCAGTCGATGGGATTCTTGCACTCCTCTTTTCGACAAAGCTTGTGCTCATGTGGAGATGACCCTCTCATCCATGAGGTCTATGAGAATATCTTCGAAAAATTTCTCTATTGTGATAAATTCACCCGACATACATGCTCGATATATGATATCTCAGTTCGATGAACAAATAATCAAGGTAGCAGAACGGATGGTGAGGTTACAATAAGCATTGTGTGAAAGAGATTAGTTCTTTGTGGGCTCAAATAATCACAATTGGCAAAAGTGTCCATGGTAAGACATCCAACGGGTTAAATATATAACATCGTAACAGATTCATCTAATGGGTAGGAATGCCTCAATAAATGCAATTCCATCTGTTATGGAATAGTCCCAACGGTTCAATGGTGAACTTTCCAGAAATAACTATGTTTCTAGCCATTCTGGAGTGTCGATCTAACGGTCGGGACGCCTCCAATGGTCATATTTCTCTGTCATGGAGGAGTGCCAATCTGCATTTCTCTTCTATTCCGACAAGGTTCAAGTTCTAGAAACCTTACTTCTACAAGATTTGTTTTTTTCTTACTGAGTTTTCTAGATTTCTTTCCTGTGATCTGCGTCTCTAGATTCCTCTTTCCATTATTGTTCTTATCCTTTCCTAGCATAAAAACTTCGCACTGCTATGGGTATTTCATAGGGTTTGAGGGTAATACTTCTTCTCTTGTTGTTTCTTTATTAGATTCTCCACTCTCCTGTATGGATAAGTTCTCTAACTCTTCTTGTGTTCTTTCAACTTCGACAACTAGGTCTCTGGCCCTCAGTTGCTTCGACTTGTCCTCAGGTTCTTCTATTAAGAATGTTATTCTCCTAGCCATGAAATCCCTTAATTCTTATTTTTTCTGTTCTAGAGATTCCTCTTCTTCTTTCCTTTGGATCTGATCTTTCTTAATCCAAGTCTTTCCTATCAAAAGAGAAAATAGGGCGTTGTTCATAAAAAACTTAATAACCTCGAATTCATATTTTGTCTATGCTCTGTGAGCAATCATAGGTACATGGGAAAGTCTTCCACATAGGGTTATTAGCTTTCCTTTAAACAATCATATTCCTCCCAGTGAAGGAACCATGACAGGTTTTCCTAAGATTTAACAAGTTCTTTCTGTCATAATGTTCACCTGTGTTTCCGCATCCAATACACAGTCTATGTCGAAGTCTCCTATTCTTTCTTCTATGCACTCTTTCTCTTTTAAGATCTATGATAAACTAATGTCTTTGTGATCATTTAGTGTTTCTTTCATCTACAATAATATAGCCTCTGATTCTTTCTGGTTTTTTAGAATATTCCTGTTTCTTGACCTTACTCAGGGTTTTTTTTGTCTCGTTTTCATCTTTTCAACTTTAACAATCATTCTAGGGAAATCCAAAACTTCATTCTAGGGAAAGCACCATCAAAAGAATCTATCCTTCCTTGCATTTCGGCCTTATTTTCTTCACCTTCCCTCAGAAATTCATCTTAGATATCCTTGGTTACCTCAGACACCTATAGATATTCAATATGCTCAAGTGTAATGAAAATGAGAGATCCTTGACTCTTATTTATACTCTCCAAGTAGCTTCCTTAAAAATATCTTCTAGGTCACTTGCTCCGCTTTCCTTATTTTAGGGTTAACCCACTTCTAATTTATCCATTAAATTTATTATTGAAATAATTTATTTTGTATTCACTTTGAATTATAATACACTCATTTTATACTCAAGTAGCTTCTTTAAAAAATATCTTCTAGGTCACTTTTCCCTGCCTTTATTTTAGGTTAATCCTAATTTCTAATTTCTCCATTAAATCATTATTGAAATAATTTATTTGTATCTACTTTTGAATTATAATACACTCATCACTTCAATTTATTATTACTTTCTTAAAATCTCTTAAACCACTTTGACTACTTTGGCCTTTTGGGGCTTCTAGATGACATATGAGGGTCCTCCAACTTCGTAAGGCCATAACTCTTAAACCGTGAGGAGTTATGTGACATTCCACATTCCACCAGAAATGTAATGACATGTACTATCCATATAGAATATTATTACCTTCAAATATAGAAAAAAACATACCGTTATCCATCAAACAAACTTGGGTCCATTACCCAAACCTGGGTTCTCCAACTTCACATGGTCATAACTCTCCAACCATGAGGAGTTATGTGACGTTCCACATACCACCGGAAATGGCATGAAAAGCACTATCCATATAGGATAGTTTCCCTGACAAATTCATTGTTCTTCATCTTGTTGGAGCCACCTTTTACAAGTGTTTGAAATATAATTCTTCCAATCAAAAGTTTACCCCGACATGTGAAGTGGTGATAGTCGTTATAGTCCTAACTCACCGTCACCTAGACATTAAGAAAGTCTATAACTTTTATTACCTGACACTATCACACTTCGGGAGTTACAAGTCGCAAGGTTTCCAAACTCTAATATGCGAAGTCGCGAAACGGTTTCAAAAGTTCACCCATGTTAGTGTCAGGGGTAAGTCACTTTAAACCCTAGTTAAACACTGTCGAGGTTTCGTGACTCGATGATTGATCTCCCAAAAAACTCTACCTTCAAAGCCCTAAATCATGAAATCGTGATTTTTATTAACTAAGGATGGGTGAGTTAAGAACTTAAGTGATATGACGATTTTTTAACGAGATCGTGCCATCGCAATTTCGGGTATTTTGGACTCCAAGACTAGGAACGAAATTATCCAAGACAAGAAATGCCAAAAAGAGGTTTTGAGGGTTGAAAGTACAAAGTTAAGGGAATTAACTAAATTAATTAATAATATAAAGTACCTTTAACATACACAGCCTACAGATGATATTTTTGAATGTTTCCACTTTTTCTTTATTATCACAAAGATTTTAATCATTTATGGCATTGATTCGAATCTTGATGAGTTAATGAAAAATAAGATCTCATTTCATGCCTAAATCTTTCCATTAAACGATTTGACCATTCTTTCAGCAAGGACTCACACAAAGTCGAAAGATTAAAGTGAGGGAGTTTCTTTTATTTGTTCAATTTTATTTCTATTTTGCACGCAGAGTTGTTTTTTCGTCGGGATAACTTCTTTCTGTGTTTACAATTCCTACTATACGAGATCTGAACACAGAGTTTTCTATCATGGCTCCATAAAAAGCGTCCAAGGTGGATTTCGAGAGTTCTGGTCAGGGCTCAGATGTTGTTTCCGATACTTCACCCCGAAGTATTAATACTGTCAAAACCTGGACATTCATCTCCGACATTCTTCAGTCTGAATCGGTGAATTGTTCAGATGATTCCAGCGATAACGAGAAGGATGATTTGGCCACCAAATACAAAATTGTCATTCAAGCAGAGATGCACAAAATAGAAGCAAGGCGACGACTCCTCCCCTATTATGATATGGTCAGATGGGCGCTAGATCATGTGGATATCCCGACCAGGATTATTATCAGTGAGCAGAAGGTGACGATTGAGACTTTTAGACCAAAACATTTGTAGGCAATGTATCAGTTTTCATGCACACTAAACATCACATACAATGCCAAGTTTCTGGAAGGTTTCAAGGAGAAGTAATGAGAGAAATATGGAAGAACCTTGTTCGAGCTGATCAAGGATTGGGTTTCGCACCCTGCAAAATTCAGGGTAGATTTTATTTGTATTTATTCAATCTCCTCTTTAGAGCTGCCATTAAGGTATATAGCAATGATTTCCTGTAGTTTGTATGGGAAGGAGGAAACCGCACACTTTTTCCTCCCATGGGTGCCTCTGATTCATACAGTTGCTGAAGGTTTTTCTTTCGACTGGGTCAAACTGTTGTCAGACAGTCTAACCAGTCGAATTATAGAATATCGAGCACAGAAGGTGAGTGCGAAATCAACTTCATTTTTCATGTCTACCTACATCATGGAAGCTATTTGTTTCATGACACCTTTCCCTCTAATGAGCTGGAGCTGGACTCCATCTAATGTTGAGCCTGTTCATGTCTATCATTCAAACCTTTGGGAGGACAAAGCCAAAGAATTCATATATGATATTTTCAACTAGGTAATCGCACTAATGCACGTCTCCATCTTTGGTAACCCACCTCCCAGGATTTCAGACAACATCGTGACCAACTTGAGTATTGTGGATGACTGGTATGTAGAGGTGGAGTTTTCATACATTAGGGTTTTCGATGCCTCTGTTCCCCCGTATGCTCTACCACTATTCATGCCAGATAAGCTGGTATGTCACAAAATTGCCAGGCAAACCATGATTGGTGGCATAAGAAAAGAGCTCAAGGGTTTTTCTAAGAAGGTATGGTCCCTCTTACCCATTCATTTTTATACATATTCTTTATTATATTTCGGACACGCGAAATCTGAGGGTACAGCTTTGGACGATTTTAAATGGGTCGACATCAAGTTTAAGAAACATGACCCACACATGAGTAATCACATGATGAAATCTTTTGAGGTGCGAGATCCTATGCCAAGGTCCTAAGTTATATTCAAGCCCTGTCACATGGGGATATGGTTGATTTCTTCAAATTTCAGGAACATCGGTGGAGCTATCTTCCCCCAGTTTTACAGGGTAAGAACCCACAAACCATATATATACGGTAGACAGAAGCCAAGGACCCAAATGATTCAGGTCTTGACTCGGAGGAAAATAAGGAAAAGACAGAAGAAATTGGGGACCTAGAATAGGAAGCTGAGATCCCCAACCCAGATGAAGGAAGCCCAGAAGCAGTTGCATTGGGTGAGTCAGTCCAGAGCCAAGCAGAAGTACTCCCACAAGGGGTAAGTGTCACATCGTCTCCCACATCGAGCAAGCCAGAAACGATTGTTATCCCACAGAAACCATCCAAGGAAATCAGCAGTCCCATCGCTTCTATCACTCCCCTACATTTCACAATGGGGACCCCCGATGTGGGGTGGTTTTTCGATGAGGAACTGACGCCCATTACTATAGAAGAGTTTCCTCCGAATGAATTTTTCTTCGACAAGAAGAGAAAGCTTGTCGTGAAGCAAGAGCTTTACCGTGAAGTGCGCACAGTAGCCAAAAAATTCAAAATCCTAGCCGATGGGAAGGCCATGAAAAAGGAGGAATTCACCACCCAGATAGTAGGGACGTTGGGGGATTTTTCTACAACCAACCAATTTTTCGTCAGATCTCTAAAAGAACAGTTAAAGTGGAAGAAATGTTTACTCAGAACATTGGAAGCTAAGCTAGCTACATCAGAGGAAAATGCCAGAGATCAGGTGAACACAGGTCTAGAGAAAGCCAGAGCAATCGATCAAAGGGAAATCGAGTGGCTTAGATCCAATCTCGAGAAAATACATTAGTTGGCCCAGACCAGCCAAGCTCGGGTAAGCCAACAAGAAGATATGATCAGGAAGTTACAGGTAAAGTTGAATTATGTCAAGAGCCAGGTTATAGATATCGGGATAATCAGATCCCAAGCCATTGAAATCTAAAAAAGAGTGTCAGTCGCTCAGCAAAATTTACATGCTAAAGTGGAGGCCATCCAAAACCATTGCCATACCATTGACCAAGTATTGGAAGGCATTTCTTTGAGAGAAATAAAAGTTGGGGCAGTTGGGGTCACTTTAATAGAGGTTGTTATAGCCGCGGAGAGAAAATAAATGGTCAATAGTTCTAGGCTTTCCATCCCAGAGAAAACCAGAGGTAATATCTTGTTGAAGGCGTGGGAGCGTAATATGTCAGAAAGCAATGATCGAGCTAAAGAAATGAGAAATTATTGTGAAGAAACTTTTGGCTTGATAAATGAAAATTTGTCGGATCTTGACAAGGAAAGAAATGCTAGGACACTGGGCGATATCGATATAGCCAAGCACCTGCTCAATATCAAGGAGAACGAGGAAAAAGAGCAGGCTGAAATATCACAGATAAGCCAAACTGATATAGTCCAAGTGGATAAATGGCTAATAAAACCAAGTGTACAGTTATGTTCTATCATCACTGAAGACCGACAAGTAGGGAGAAGGTTGCCACAGCTAGCGAAGGATTGTTACACTTTTGAGGCAAACAACCAAGAAGAGCCTTCCAGGTTGATAGCCCAGTCGGTGGAGAGGTGCGTCACTTGCAAAGAAATCTGAATATTCCTGATTCTGTGAAGACTCAGTTATGAGTTTTGTTTTCTCTGTTATCTTATATTAAGTTTCATTTCTCATATATGTTTCTGATGAATTCTTAGCTACAATTTAATGCAACTTCTACTGTACTGACCAACTTTTAGTCGTCTAATCGCTTGCACTTTTTCCTCTGTATCGAATATCAGCAGGTACAAGACCTGTGAACGTTTTAGATCTCTATATTTTATGCTTCAGCAGATTACTTCTTGTCTTTTTTTTCTTCTTCTGTTTACAAGGCAAGATTCTCCCTTGATAGGAGCCTCTCATTGTTGATTGTTTAATGTTTTCTCGCATTTCATACATGATTCTTTAAAAAGTTAACTCAATTACAGGACAAGTCCTTTGGTTTGTGTTCCATCTTTAACATTGGATTTCAAAAGTTCTCTTTTATACGGTTAAAAAAGAATTGAAGTGGCATTTTAAACCTTGAACTTTCTTCTCATTTTTTTGTTCCTCCATGACTCTGCCCTTTGCAAGACAACCCAACATTGAACCTGACCTATCGGATCAAACCAACATCTCTTTGAACCTATTTGACACCATACTTAAAACTTCCATCACCCAAGTCGAACTCGAACATTCATGGGCCACAATTGAATGAGATATAAGCATCCACAAACATTTGGAAGTGAGACAGAGACAACTTAAAAATCAGCCTTAGCTTCCTCTTTCCCGAAGGTTGTTTTTTCCCCTTTTTATATTTTACTCAATTTGGATGCCTAGACCCTGTACTTTTTATTCTTAACTACAGACTCAAGAACAACATATTTCTGGCGTCATTGTCGGGGACCAACGTTACGAAACCTTTTCCTTGGGAGAACGACATTTTTGCAAGTTTCTACCCTTTGATAGTGAACAAAGGGTGAACACCTTCTAAAGGATTTTTCTTTTATCATTCACTTGGTGAATCCACATTTAAGTAAGATGGAATCTATTCGAAGGAACACCAGACAAAACCCAGATGGTAAACATACCACACCCATTTCCGATCCCGAAAAAATACTAAAAACAAGAGGTTCCATTAAGCCAACCACTGCAGTCTACCAACTTAGGCACACACAGCCAAAAGCTAAGATTCCTTTTGAACCTCTAACTTCACACGAATCCCCCCCTAAAACCCTCAACCCAACTTTAGCTCTCCCCAAAATTAAAAATGAAATTCATCCGACAACTTTCGATGTACATAAAGGTGAAAATCCCTTAGTAAATTTAGCAGCAATCGATATCCCGCCAACTCTTTGGTTAGATTTACCGACCTCACCGAATCTTGAGGAGTATACCATAGACTCAGATTCTACATCGGTGGGTTCCCTTGATTACATATCTTGCAAGTCCGAGGAACCAAGTCCTCACATCCCTTTTCACCCTTCTTCAGTTTTCTCGTCTCTCGAAGAAGCTAAAGATTCACTTTTAGTGTTCCAGAACCTTCTGTATAATGCACAGTTATCCTATCGAATAGTATCAATGGTGACCGTCGGAGGGGGAGGTGGAGGGGTTTTTGGAGGAGGAGGTGGAGGGGCTCCAAGAGGAGGTGGGGGGGGCAAGGGCCGCCCCTGCCTCCTAGAGTTTTCACTAAAGTAGCTACTAGATATGCACCTTTGGTCTTGACTGTCCCTCTTCATGACCTTCCTAAAAAATACATGAAAAACTTACCTAAATTTACAAGGGAAGGGGACCTGACCACGACCGAACATATAAATTTATTTGATTAGTTTGTGGATATCCTAGGTCTCGAACACAAAGACGTATATTCGAGGTTATGTGTTCAGACCTTTGAAGGATATGTACGAACCTGGTTTTGAAGTCTACCCGTAGGTTCGATATTATCCTATGATGCCCTAGAAGACGCTTTTCTTAGACAATGGGGTGAAAGAAAATACCATTTGTACTATTTGACCGAGTTCAGGTCCTTAAAAAAAAAAAATTCGAAACTGTTATGGAATTCATTCAAAGGTTTAACAAGTTATATAATAAAATCCCAGTCGAAGCTAAACCATCCCAACCTACAACCAAGGTAACCTTTGCAGGAGCTTTCGAACCCGATTTCTCACTTATGTTGAGAGATAGGAGAGGGGCTACCATGACCCGAATGCAACATGACTTTGTAGAGATCGAATCTAACATGATGGCCTCTGGAAAATTGAAAAAAAAAGTATAAGCGGGAAACCGAGAAACCAAACGTTGTAGGGAACAAGCTAGACCATCAGGACCTAGTAGATCCTCAGATGATAAAATGGATGATATGGCTAGGATAATTAAAGAGATATCAAATAAGATTTCCAGAATGGAGCTAGATCAATCTAAGGAAGATCCATTCGTTAAGACATAATTCAGAAGAAACCCCAAACCTAAAAATCAACAAAGACAGATTAAAAATGAAGACCAGAAAATTCAAACTCCTTTAAAAAATGAAAATTTTATAGGGGGAAACGACCTGTAGGATTTCGAGGATCTGGAAGAAGACGTGAAAAATTTGGGTGACGACTACACATAGCCTTACCTAACTAAAGAAGATTATGATAAGTCCTTGGACACTCAACAACCATCAAATAAAGATGATGACATAAACAACACTAATGTTTCTGCCTATCAACAAATGATCGATTCTATAATGGTCGAGGTCCAACATAAGTACAACTTGAGGCCTAAAAACAAACCTATGTTTACTCCTCCACCCAAGAAAATTCTTCCTAGAGGTAAAATATACGAACCTGCCTCAAAGGAGACTGAGATACCTAATAGAAAAATAAAAGGGGTAGATTTGCAGAATCCCAAAGTAAAAGAGGCTGAGACCCAAGCAAAAGAAATTAAGACAGATGAAACACATATACTAGTAAATACACTCACAGGAAATAAATCAACACAAACAAATAATTTAGAAAAGAAGGAGTCGGAGGCTTCAACTAGATAAACAAACAAAGGTAGTGGAGGTTTCAGCCTTGAAAACGAGATAAATAAGATCAAAATACCAATCCCTCTAGTCAAATTAGCAAAGAATCCTGTGTATCGAAAGAAGATAACCAAAATGATAGGTTTTTTGGATGCAGAAAGTCACTCTGACGTGATAAACTTGGAAGATCATAAGCCTAATATCACTTTTGGTCCACATTTCGAGGGTGCTAGAAACAGCATCGCTCCCTTCTATATTACTCTAAATGTGGATGATCGACCGTTGCATAACTGCATGCTAGATTCTGGAGCCTCACATAATGTGATGCCCAAGTCTATTATGGATAGACTAGGCCTTGAGATCACTAGGCCTTATGGATATTTCTACTCTTTTGATTCAAGAAGAGTTAAGTGCATGGGTATGATAAAAGATTTAGTAGTCACTCTTGCACAGGTTCCAGCGAAAAGCATCATGATGGATGTAGTTATCGCTGATATACCTCCGAAGTATGGCTTGCTACTATCTAGGTCATGGGGAGCCAAACTTGGGGGTCTCTTCAAATAGACATGACCTATGCCACGATTCCTATATTTAGTGGATAGTTTACTCGGCTATACAGGGAAATGAGGCTAGCATACACAGTGAGCGACCCACATAATCCTAACAATTATCCTATTTATGTTGTCGATCAAGATATAGGGAATTGCATTTTTTCTTTTGATGATGGTGTAAATAGATGTACAGAAGACAATTACATAAATGAAAATGAATAAGGAAAGATAGGTGAAAATATGTATAGCACCAGAATTTGGAAAATGTGTTTTGACGGTGCCTTGTTGTATGAAGGAGTAGGTGTAGGAGTATTGTTTGTAGCACCTGAAAATGAAGTCGTGATTCCTTTCTCTTATAGGCTTCAGTGGGATATAGACTACACCAATAACGTATGTGAGTATGAGGCTCTAGTCTTAGGGTTGGAAGCTTCCAGGAAACTGAACATAAAGAACTTGGAAGTATACAGAGATGCAGAGTTGATAGTGAAACAGATAAATCGGCAATACAAGGCCAAACACCCAAGATTAAGATCTTACAGGAATTGCACCTGGGATTTAACAGAAATTTTATTCTCATCGGTAAATGTTCATTTCATCCCATGCTCTGAAAACTTTCAAGCCAATTCATTAGCCAAAGAAGCTTCAATGTTTCCCCCCCCTACAACTTTCAAACTAAGGTATCACATATAAGTGAGGAACAGACCTTCCATACCAAACAACATCCAACACTGGAAAGTGTTTGAAGATGATGAACAAATCAGGAAGTTCCTCGAGATGGTGGACGACTTCGCTGAAACTCACGTTGACCAAGAAAACCAAAACAACCACACATGGATCATGCAAGAGGGAGATGATCCTCATGGGTTCCAGGAAAAGATCATTAATCATCGCATGTTGATATTAAAGAACAATCAGATTCCAAAGGGACTAATCTCTCTGGAGAGACTATTCGACCAAAATGATATGCCCTTAAAATCTGCTTTGCAACCCCAACTAGAAGAGGTTGAAGATTGCGACATAGAGACCGAAGAGGAGCCTAGGATAGTAAAAATATCAAAGTACCTTCCTCCTGAGGTAAAAAGCAAGTATAAAGACTTACTTGGGCGGTATAAAGACGTTCTCACATGGTCATACGAAGAGCTGAGGACCTATGACACCACTGTGATCGAGCACAAGATACCCCTGAAGCCTGGTGCCAAACATTTTGGACAAAAACTTAGACAAATCAATCCTATTTTATTTCCCGTGGTCGAAAGGGAAGTTGAAAAACTCATGGACGCAAAAATTATTGTACCACTGAGATACTCCGACTGCGTAGCAGACCTGGTCCCAGTTAGAAAGAAAAGTGAGGAGATCAGACTGTGTGTTGATTTTAGAAATCTAAATAAGTCCTCCCTTAAAGACAATTACCCTCTACCCAAAATGGATCACATTCTAGAAAAAGTAGTTGGGGAAAATAGGATTTCGATGATCGACGGGTTTTCCGGGTACAACCAAATTGTTGTCAACGAGCACAATAAGGAAAAAATAGCCTTCACCACCCCTTGGGGTACATTTATGTATGACAAGATGCCTTTTGGTCTAATGAATGCAGGTGCTACTTTCCAATGTGCTATGGATACTGCTTTCATCGGCGAAAGGGACAAATTCGTGGTTATCTATCTTGATGATCTAACCATTTTTTCTAAATCTAATGAAGATCATCTGATACATCTCAAGCATACGTTTGAGAAATGTCACAGGTTTGGTTTGTCTTTAAACCCCAAAAAGTCTCACTTTGCTATGCAAGAAGGTAAACTCTTGGGCCATATTGTGTCTCGAGATGGAATTAAAATTGAACCTAAGAGGGTTGAAGCTATAAACACCATAAATATCCCTAGGAATGTAAAAGAGATTCAGCCATTCTTAGGAAAAATAATTTTTTTGAGGCGATTTATCCCAAACTTTGCTGAAATTGTGAAGTTGATCACAAATATGCTAAAGAAGAACAACGAAGTGAAATGGACAACGGAATCCAAAGCATTTTTTGCACACATCAAGAAGGTTATAAGTGAGGCACCCATACTAGCAAGCCCTGATTATCTAGAAGATTTTCTGATTTTCTCGTTCGCTTCCGAACACACACTTGCTGCAGTACTCCTCCAGAAAAATGAAGAAGGTTTCGAGCAACCAATAGCCTTTTTTAGCAAAAGTATTAGAGACGTTGAACTCAGATACGATATAATGGAAAAGCAATCATATGCTATGGTGAAGGCATTAAAGGATTTCAAAACCTACGTGTTACATTCCAAGGTAATTATGTACATACCCACTAGTTCCGTAAAAGACATTTTGGTTCAATCCGATAGTAATGGGAAAAAAGGATGGTGGCTTGCTAAAATTCAAGAATTTGACCTGGAGATAAAACCGACGAGACTAGTAAAGGGGCAAGGTTTATCTAAGCTCTTAGCTAAATCCAATTTCAGAGCCCTCAGGATAAATGCCCTACAGGAATGTGAAGAGTGCGGGGACATGAATGAGCTCGATGAACAAGTAACTACCATCAGAATCGAAGAGAAGTTTGCCTCATCAGATTGGTATAAAGAGATAGTGTCCTACATGATGACCTTGAAATGCCTGAGTGACTTGTCCCTATCTAAATCGAGGACACTAAAGCTGCATGTGGTGAAGTACTGTACATCTGAAAGACAATTGTATTGAAAAGACCCACTAGGCTTCTTGCTTGTTTTTTTAGTTGAATCAGAAAGAGAGAAGGTCATAAACGAATTTCACGAAGGAGTGTGTAGAGGACATCACGCCTGGAGGGAAATGACTTATAAGATCCATAGGGTAGGATATTATTGGTCTAAACTATTCCTAGATGTCAACACCAAAGTCAGAGTCTGTAACCCTTGCCAATTGTTCGTAGGCAAGCATAAACTCCCAACGCTACCATTTGTGTTGGTCAAAATGAAAGCCCCTTTTCAACAATGGGGACTAGATTTTATAGGCGAAATTAACCCTCATTATAGCGCTCAACATAAATGGATCCTGACTGTTACAGATTACTTCACCAAATGGGTGGAGGCTATTCCAACTAGAAAGGAAATAGATTCGATGGTAATGGATTTCCTAGAAGAGAACGTTTTGTCTAGATTCGGCTGCCCCTGAAAGATAGTCACAGATAACGCCCAGGAATTTAAATCTATGGTTGTGATCAACTTTTGCCAAAATTAAAATATCGTGCTCGGTCATTCCATGGCGTATTACCCCCAAGGAAATGGGCTAATCGAGTCTTCAAACAAGATTCTAATCGCTACAATCAAGAAAGTGTTGAGCAAAAACAAAAAATCTTGGCATGTACATTTGAAATATGCTTTGTGGGTGAATCAGATAGGTACAAAAAAATCTATCGACACTTCTCCTTTCCAAATGGTATACGGGACCGACACAGTATCACCTATAAATCTAGTGCTTCCCATAATGAAACTTTGGCAAGATGAGAAAGAAGAACCAAATCATGTCACGAGAAGAATAAACTAGCTGATTAAAGTTCAACAACATAGGGCTGAAGTGGACGAAAGGCTGCAGAAATACTAGGACAACATGAAAGTGTTATTCGATCATAAGGCCAAGGATAGAGAATTTCTCCCTCGTGATTTGGTTTTGAAATGGGATGATAGGAAGGAAGACTCAACAAAACATGGTAAATTTGATCATATCTACTACAAACCGTTCAAAGTGACAGCTCCTGAAGGGAAAAATTCATTTCTATTGGAGAATTTGGACGGTAAAATCCTCAGCACCTTTGTCAACGGGCGTTATTTAAAACACTATATGCAATAAATGGTTTCCAAAATTTCCACTGTATATACCGGTTTGTGTTTGTTTTTTATTTCACAATTTTTCTTTGGTAAGTCTACTTTCATCACAAATAAAATAAGTCAGTGTTTTTCTAGAGGTAGGGATACGAAATTGTCAATGCATTCAATTCCTTTATAGTCTTGATACTCTTCATGTTGTTCCCTTGCAGGATCTTGGCTTGTAGCTCAAATGAGAGAAAGGAATAAACAGACGGTCATATATCGGAGAATCAATTCATCGAAAACAAGTGATAGAATTTTTTTTTTGGTTATTTTAGAAGAGAATGAAATGTTAAGGCAAAGGTACGAGTTCCAGAGATGTCTTCTTTTCAAACGAGTATCGCTAAAGTGCGATGACAGTCTCATAAGTATGTTGTTTTCGCCTGATATGTCATTAACAGAATGAATTCTTACTCTGGGTCCTAAAAATTTCACCCGGATAAATATAAGAGGTAATTAAATTAAGCAGAGGGAGTAAAGTGTCTCCGAGAAAGGGTTCCAAGAGTCAGGTTTAATCCATGACCTCTATTTTTCGAAATCCAGGCCTTTCACCGTTGCCCTTTTTTTGCCCCTGGATTTACCTTCTTAAAAACCAGACACCTTTCTGTGGTTCCCACAGAGGGAGAAGAGGTTATGTTTTATCTTTGGAAGATGGAAGGCAGATCTTAAAAGGTAAGCCAACCCTCATAACTCCTTAGTCTCCTACTAAATAAAGTTATGCGTAGGTTGATCCTGACTCTTCTAGGTTTTTTAACAGTGTTTGAAGGATTGAGGCTTTCTTGAAGAAAGACCCCTGGAAGTAATTTTTCCCATTTTCTTTGCCGGATAAGGTGTTTTGAAAGTTAAGAGAAGGTTGGTCCCGAGTAATCAAAGAAAGTTGATAGACCTCCATTGCGAATATTACACAGATATCATCCTTGGTATTCCTTATACAAACTGATTGCCCCCACTTCATGCTTTAAAAAGTAAAATATAAGATAGATGGTGAAAGTAAATTCACATTTGATTTCCCCCATCTAGTCCAAGGAGACAATGAAAGGAAATTCTTAAATGATTTCCCTCTTCTCAGCATTTAAATGCATAATTATGATTCGAAGTGGTGAAAGGAAATTCGGTAAAAGGGACAGATAACTTCACCGGGGTACTAAACAGGATCGCTGGTAGTGAAGCAATATCTGAGATATCTATAAGGCTGTCATACGTAATTTTTACTCTACTCTGGTAAACATCCTTTTTGAAACTAAATCTGCATCCCAAGTTTAGACAGGACCCCCCCTAATTAAAAGCATGAAATTTACTTCGTTTGATGCAAGCCAAAATCCACAGGATCTGTTGAATTTCCTAGGACTGTTTCGATTATCTTAAAGAAGACTTGAATTCAGTATCGAGAAGGAGAAAGTCATCGAAAGGGCTGTAGTTGAGTTTAGAATGCAATTAAATGTTGAAAAGATTTTCAGAGGTAAAGACGAAATCTCTTTTTCCCTCTGTATCCCCTTCCTAAAACAAGTTTCGCAGAAAGAAACCAATGACTCCATTTACCCAATACAGGCACATGGTCTACTGATCTTCCCATCTCATAGGAAGATAGGAGTTGTATCCTATGTTGGAGCTACCTTTTACAAGTGGTTGAAATATAATTCTTGCAATCAAAAGTTTACCTTGGCATGCGAAGTGGCGATAGTTGTTATAGTCCTAAGTCATCGTCACCTAGCAATTAAGCGAGTCTATCAATTTTATTACCTCGCGCTTTCACGCTTCAGGAGTTACAAGTCGCAAGGTTTCCAAACTCCGATATGCGAAGTCACAAAATGGTTTCAAAAGTTCACCCAGGTTAGTGTCAAGGGTAAGTCACTTTAAACCCTAGTTAATCACTGTCAGGGTTTCGCGACTCGGTGATCGCTCTCCCAAAAAAACTCTACCTTCCTAGCCCCGAGTCATGAAATCACGATTTTTATTAACTAAGCATGGGTTAGTTAAGAACTTACATCAGATCACAATTTTTTAACTAGATCACGCCATCGCGATTTCGGGTATTTTGGACTCCAAGACTAGGAACGAAATTATCTGAGACAGTGAACATCGAAAAGAGGTTTTGAGGGTTGAAAGTACAAAGTTAAGGGAATTAACTAAATTAATTAATGCCTTAAAGGACCTTTAATGTACGCAGCCTACAGATGAAATTTTTGAATGTTTCCGCTTTTTCTTTATTATCTCAAAGCTTTTAATCATCTATGGAATTGATTTGAATCTTGATGAGTTACTGGAAAATAATATCTCGTTTCACGCCTAAATATTTCCATTAAACGATTTGAGTGTTCTGTCAACAAGGACTCACACAAAGTTGAAAGATTAAAGTGAGGGAGTTTCTTTTATTTGTTCAATTTTATTTCTATTTTGCACATAGAGTTGTTTTTTCATCGGGATAACTTCTTTATGTGTTTACAATTCTTACTACAAGAGATTTGAACACAGATTTTTCTATCATGGCTCCACGAAAAGCGTCTAAGGCGGTTGCCGAAAGTTCAGGTCATGGCTTAAATGTTTTTTCCAATACTTCACCCTGATGTATTAATACTGCCAAAACCTGGACATTCATCTCCGACATTCTTCAGTCTGAATCGATGAATTGTTCAAATGATTACAGCGATGACAAGAAGGATGATTTGGCCACCAAATACAAAATCGTCATTCAAGAAGAGATACAAAAAATAGCAGCAAGGCCACAACTCCTCCCCTATTATGATATGATCATATGGGTGCTAGATCATGTGCATATCCCAACTAGGACTATTATCAACAAGTAGAAGGTGACGATTGAGACTTTTAAACCAGAACATTTGCAGGCAATGTATCAGCTGTCACCTACACCAAACTTCGCATACAATGTCGAGTTTCTGGAAGGTTTCAAGGAGAAGGAATGCAAGCAATATGGCAGAACCTTGTCCGAGTTGATCAAGGATTGGGTTTCACACCCTACAAAATTTATGGAAGATTCTAATGGTATTTATTCAATCTCCTCTTTCAAGCTGCCATTCAGGTATATAGAAATGATGGCCTGTAGGTTGTATGGGAAGGAGGAAACTGCACACATTTTCCTCCCGTGGGTGCATCTGATTCATATAGTCGCTGAAGATTTTTCTTTCAACTGGGCCGAATTGTTGTCAAATAGTCTAACTAGTCGAATTACAGAATATCGAGCACAAAAGGTAAGTGGGAAATCAACTTCGTTTTTCATATCCGCCTACATCATGGACTCTATTTGTTTCATGACGCCTTTCCCTCTAATGAGTTGGAGCTGGACTCCATCTAATGTTGAGCCTATTCATGTCTATCATTTGAAACTTTGGGAGGACAAAGTCAAAGAATTCATATACTAGATTTTCAACTGGGTAATGGTACCGATGCATGTCTCCATCTTCGGTAACCCACCTCCCAGGATTTCAGACAGCATCGCGACCAACTTGAGTAGTGTGGATAACTGGTATGTAGAGGCCGAGTTTTCATACATTAGGGTTTTAGGTTCCTTTGTTCCCCCGTATTCTCTACCAGCATTCGTGCCAGATAAGCTGGTATGTCGCGAAATCACCAGGAAAACCGTGATTGGTGGCATAAGCAAAGAGATCAAGGGTTTTTCAAAGAAGATATGGCTTCCCTTCCCCATTCATTTTTATACATATTCTTTATTAGATTTTGAACACGCTAAAGCCGAGGCTATGACCTTGGACGATTTAAAGGGGTCGACATTGAGTTTAAGAAACATGACCCACACAAGGTCGTGAGTAATCACATGCTACATTCTAGCCTAAAAAGATATGAACATGAGCATTTGCCTCATGACGACACCTTTCGAGGTGCGAGATGCTATGCCGAGGTCCTAAGTTGGATTCAAGCCCTTTCGCTTAGGGAGATGGCCGATTTCTTCAAATTTCAGGAGCACCGATGGAGCTGTCTTCCCCTAGTTTTACAGGGTAAGAACCCATAGACCATAGATATACGACAGACGGAAGCCAAGGACCCAAAGGATTTAGGTCTTGACCGGGAGGAAAATCAGGAAAAGATAGAAGAAACTGGGGACCCGGAACAGGAAGCCGAGATCCCCAACCAAGATGAAGGAAGCCTAGAAGTGGTTACATCAGGAGAGTCAGTCCAGAACCAAGCAGAAGTACTCCCACAAGGGGTATGTTGTCACAAGAGTTGAATCTAGGCTGTAAAAGAGCCAAGCCTTAGCACATTTTTAAAAGAAATAAATCTTGTTGATTGGTCAGTCATAGGAGGCTTCTAGAACTAGGTCCAAAATAGTCATTCCACTCATTTATAGATCAGAAACAAAAGGCATGACCTCGTTTGTCTAATTCATTTTTAAAATCATGAGGATGGATAGAAGATGGGGGATAAACAAAACTGAAAGAAAAGGCCAAGTATTTGATCTTCCTTTCAATAGAAGAAATAACACTAAAACTTCAAATATCTGAACATAGGTCTTGTCTCACTCATAGAAAGACAGAGGAAAGGTCGTGGACAAATAAAACTTGTAAATAAGGAAAAACAATTAGGATGCAGGTCTTGTTCTACTCACAGCAAAACAGGGGAAAAACTACACCTTAAGGAATGCTTTAAATTAGCTATAGCAGAGTTTGTACTGAATTGTAACCATTACAAGCTGAAATAATGAATGTAAGGAAGAAGGAGTAGTGATGAAAAACTTCAGAAACAATAATACAGGAAGAAAACAGAATTAGACAGTGACAAAGTATAGAATCTCTTGACACTTTGTTCTATATTTGATAAAAGGAATGCATTACAAACCCAGCCTCCAAAAGGCTTCCGGGTTGTCCCCCCTTTTATTACATACATGAGTCTCTTTTAAAAGAGAAATCTAGAACTCTTCGTGTTCTGGGAATCTGAAGCGGTTCGCCTTCATGGAAAACTGCGACTGCCAGGTGCCTTTGCCAGCACTTTGAACCGTTACTGATGTTTGACCACTCGTCATTCCTTCTTTGGCACTTGGAAGCTCCGGTTTTTATTTTCAATATCGAAATCCACCAACATTCTGTTAACAATCTAGTAAGATGCCTTCACTGCAGTAATATAATCTGGTCAAGTTTATTGAAATGGTGATTGTATTTCCTCGAGGGTTCTCCCTTTAGTTTCAGGCACCCATAGTGCAACAAATACAACAGTAAAAGAAGCAACAAGAGAATAAAACCAAAAAGTCCCGGAAGCACTCCACTCTAGATGTATTGATACACGTACATCTGCCACCATGCAGGCTTGGCAACTCTGCCCATGACAGATAGCCAAATCATGAGATATCTAGTGAGGTTCATCGTCGAACCCATAGTGATAACCACCCATGGTGCACTGAACTCATCGATGACACCGGCAATTATGCCTGCGTTTGCACCCAAGTCCTTGAAAAAAGCCTGATGTAGTGATCACCTCCTGATCATATCCCATATTTACTTTTATTGTTTGCGAATACAAACCAAAAAATATAATTTGATCCAGCAAACAAGAGAATGTGGAAGCATGCTACGACCATTATCCATCTTCCTTTCAGGCCCCGAATAACATGATTATTGAAACCTCCCATATCTGGAAGCAAGCAACACTAGCATCAAGCATAACCCGTATCACTGTCCTTTCAACTGAGATAGGAAGTCACATTCCATGTACCTGTATTATGCCTTTCACGCACTAGACTCCATTTCTAAAAACCACTATATATGAATCATCTGGATGGAGTGATTTTAGTTCCTTACGGACTTCCTCAGCAGTTGCATTGTTCTTTGTTGATAATCTTTCTGCTATAATTGACTTTATAGCTCTGGTACTTCCCAAAACAACTCTTGAATCTCCAAGGTTTGCCACATAAAGAGTGTTATTTGATATAACTCCGACAAGACAACAAGATCCTGCTGAAGCTATTCGGGGCTGTGCTTCCCATGATCTTGTGACAAAATGTAAAAAATCTTCCTCAGTGGCACTGAAGGCTTTACAGAGGACCTCTGCAGACAAGTCCCCTTACTCCAAAGAAAATTCTGCATCTGGATAAGAAATCAAGATGACCCTGACTCACAACGATCAAATGTTCCTACACAGCTAGAACCTTCTAAGAGAGCTTAGAATTTTCATCATTTTGACACAAAAAATCTTCATACCACGATTAACTTGGTTCGGAAACTTTCCATTTGACCAGGCTAGCAATTATAAAAATGGCAAAGTGACTTAAACCCTATGTTTCCCCATTGAAGCTAGAAAAGGACGGCATAATAACCCAAATTTACAAAGACAATAAAATCATGTCATCGACAAACTGCATAAAATAACGCGACGTACGGAAAAGATTATTTTCGGGCATCTTAATGAACACAGAATCTGGACAGGGATTTCCATCTTTTGCCGCCCGAAGGGAAACAAGTGGAAACATGAGAATTCCCAGCATCACAAGGTGATAAAGGCCCAACTTTAAAATCGCTGCAAATAACCCAATTCAAAGGAAGCCCGACAGTCTTCATGAAAATTCTGCAGGAAGCCCTATGCACTGGTAGTCAAAGGTGAAAATTCAGAAACCAATGATTCTAGAAAAGTAATCGTCGTGGTTCAGGCAGCTAGATCGTGGACACCTAAAACCGCTCGTTTCATCACTTGCAATGGCATCACGCCGGTTAGCTGGTCGTGACTGCGATCCAAAAGCTTGTGCCTTTTTCACTTCAGCAGTTGTGGCGCCAGGTAATGGAGCAGATACTACCTTCACCTTCACCTTCTTTGAATCGCAAACGAAACTCCCGAGAAAAATATCCGTTATGTTGCTTCCTGTAGCCACTGACACAGTCTCCAGCTAATCTTGGGGAAAGCCCACATTTTCCGACTAGTTTTATCGCCGATGATAACTGCCGGTAGAGTCGTCGGACTGCACGACATGCATCAGTGCCCATTCCCAAGAATATTTGGTAATCTCCTTCGCACCATTTATGACGACCAGAATCTTCTCGGCACTATCCGTTATCGAGGCACGACCTCGGCGCTTTTTATGGCCATTTCTGTGCTTCAAACCGTCTATGCATTGTTCCAAATCAACTTATTTTGTAGATCTCCGACCCAAAACCTCCAACGCCAAGTTCATTCTCACAACTGTCTGGGCATGAAATAGGCAATTTGCCAATATTCTCTTACGAAAAACTTCGTCAGACTATAATTGTTTCAGATAATACGCCAAGGACAGTACCGCTTTAAGCACAACTCCTCCAACGGAGCAACCTATTATTATAACGGATTTGTCTCGTCAACCGTTGGCAAATGACTCTAAGCATATTGTACTGTTTAGCTCCGTAAGCTTTCCCACACACAGTCTACATGGCGCTTGCCATTCCCAGCATAATTCCATAGGCCAGTCCTTGAATTCCCATGCTAGCTATGGATGCTCCTGTGAGTTCCAACTCCCCAAGGTGACCAACAAACATTTGAGATATGGCATTGAGCATAAAATTTAAAATGCTAACAACTATTGAAGGGCCCGAAAGAATCCAAAGTTTTATGTTAAATCTCCACCGATTTCAATGAACTGATCTTGACAATCGTATCCATCCATTTATTCGTATAACAAATCTTTGCCCCAAAAGTTGAGACCTTTGTCTCGATACCACACGCACCAATGGGATTATCTGGTCCATTGGAACACACAATAATTGTTCTTGCCTTCTGGAGTTAAACACCGAAACTGCCACTTCTTCAGTTTCATCTAAACAAGCCACATAATCTCTTTTGGCCCTTTGTATAATTCAAACAATTTCATCCTTTATTACACCATACTTCATAGTGACTGGATGGTTTTCGTGTTCTTCCTCATCATCCCCAACAAGATTAATACTTTCATGAACACCTTAATGAGAAGATCCATTCTATGCAATATTTAGTGTCTCACCATCAATAGACCCATCGTCTAGCTCCACAGACTTCTGTTTCTCAGCATTTCCAGACAAAAAAACATGCACAACAACAAGATCTCCATGCAATTCCCTCTTCCATTGCATTTGCTGAGAGATGTTCTTTATAAATAAAGTCCTTGTGAGAGGTTTCTTGGGATTGTTCATCAATTACTGTATCTTCACTATATATTGTCATGTCAATTTCTGACTGTATTATTTGAGAGTTTATCACAACAAACCAGGGAGCTGCACAACTCAGTAACAGATGCATCATGACTCTAAAAATCACTGAAATATTCAACAACATTTAACACCATGACTGCCTCACGATCACTTGGTGATGGACCAAAAGATAGGTACTTTTCAAAATCCTTTTCCAATGCATAGCCTAGAGGATCCACTGAAGAAAATGTAGATCCAGTCACTACAATAATAGGCATTGTCCCTTCCAAATGCTCATATAGCCATCCTTAAACGCCTCCAATTTCATTGGTTTGATCCTACTTGAACCTTGGGCAGCGTAGTCGATTTCGCTATCTGTTACAACATCGGCTCCAACTAGGGATGACACTTTCTCGTAAAGTGCCAAGAACAGTAGACCAGGTGCCTCCATCCATTTGGCTTCCCGAAATCATCAAATCCTGAACTCTGTCACTTTACTTGCATCTTAGCGAAACGAAAAACTGCTTATTCATCCATTAGGCTATGGAGTCGTAATGCTTTATATCAAAACCATACTGAATTAAAAAATGAACTGAAAACATATTGAAAACCACCGCTTTAATCTAGTGCTTGAAATCAAGCGTATTTATATACATCACCTACTCTAAGTAATGAAAGATTTCCAGAATCAAATGATACGAAAATTCTAGTGAAGCCAATCCAATAATTGCCTACTTATTTGAAACTTTCTCACACTTTCTTCGAGCAAGATGAAAAAGGAAACCGACAACTCCCAACTGACCTGTTGGTGATCATGGATTTTCAAACCTTTCATCAATTCTTGTGACCAAATATTCCTGACATAGCATATTCCTCCATTAAATGAATCTAAAAGATCAGCAAAAGGGTCTTGGAAAAATATATTGTCCCGAGGTTTTAAAACATCCAGGACCACTCTATGTTCTGATTTATGATGCTCAGGATCATTAAACATGGAAACCACCTCTTTTTTGTGAAACAAAGCAGAGTCTAAAATCTGATCTTCCGGCAGGAAATCATCATAAATGGGTTCATTAATTTTCTGTAAAGTTCCATGAAATACATGTCTGTCACCATTTAAAAATAGATTTACATTTTCAGAAATGGAAGAAGTTTTACACTCATACCTGAGACTGTGTGAAAGCTGTAAATCTGTGTGAGTAGGGGCTGCAACATAGTTGTGCAGGAGTAGACCCATCTCTTCTTTAGTTAAAGGAGAAGGTGGTCTCTGTATTTTCTGAATAAAACAACAATCATCCCTTTCTATCTCTTTTGCAGGTTGACTGTGATGCTGAATATCTTCTGCTTGAGTAAGTTCACAATATCCACCATCTTCATGAGCCAACTCTTCCTCATACTGATCATCTTCATCAACTTGAGAAATTTCTATTTTTTCTTCCTCCTCCTCAAGAAGACTTGTATCACAACAATCTTCAAAAAGGATTTCAATAGAATATATCCTCTTACAATGTTGATGAAAAAGTGTGTGAAAGCATCTCAATGAAGGAATACTGGAATGGGGTAAGGATTTATACCAGAGTCTAGCATCTTTTTCCAATGAAAACATAAACAATTTCATGAGGACATCTTCATGATGTACATTTAATTCCTCCATGGGCTTGTGGAATTCAAACAAATGTTGACCAGGATTGTCGTCCTCATATTCTTCGAATTTAGGAAGGATATCTTCCCACATTTTAATGTCTGGAACAGTGTTTGGAAAGCCATAAACATTTGTAAAGTCCAGAGGGGCAAACCTTGCAGTAATTCGAGCAGCAAACGAATTTAACATTTGAGAGCAGTGGAGTCGCCAACAAAATCATGTAGAGTCTACGAACGAAGGACTCGCCAGGTGAATGATCACAGGCAATTGAATGCCTATCTCTTGTTCACCATCAAGCGATAGATCTGAACTTTGTCATACCCTAGGGAAGATAACTTTGTCCTCTATCCCCGACAACGGCACCGAAAAATGGTGTAGCAAGAGTTGACGCTAGGCTGTAAAAGAGCCAAGCCTTAGCACATTTTTAATAGAAATAAATCTTGTTGATTGGTCAGTCATAGGAGGCTTCTAGAACTAGGTCCAAAATAGTCATTCCACTCATTTATAGATCATAAACAAAAGGCATGACCTCGTTTGTCTAATTCATTTTTAAAATCATGAGGATGGATAGAAGATGGGGGATAAACAAAACTGAATGAAAAGGCCAAGTATTTGTTCTTCCTTTCAATAGAAGAAATAACACTGAAACTTCAAATATTTGAACACAGGTCTTGTCTCACTCATAGAAAGACAGAGGAAAGGCTATGCAAAAATAAAACTTGTAAATAAGGAAAAACAATTAGGATGCAGGTCTTGTTCTACTCACAACAAAATAGAGGAAAAACTGCACCTTAAGGAATGCTTTAAATTAGCTACAACAGAGTTTGTACTAAATTGTAACCATTACAAGCTGAAATAATGAATATAAGGAAGAAAGAGCAGTGATGAAAAACTTCAGAAACAATAATACAGGAAGAAAACAGAATTAGACAGTGATAAAGTATAGAATCTCTTGACACTCTGTTCTATATTTGATAAAAAGAATGCATTACAAACCCAACCTCCAAAAGGCTTCCGGGATGTCCCCCCTTTTATTACATACATCAGTCTCTTTTAAAAGAGAAATCTAGAACTCTTCGTGTTCCGGGAATCTGAAGCGGTTCGCCTTCATGGAAAACTACGACTGCCAGGTGCCTCTGCCAGCACTTTGAACCGTTACTAACATTTGAACACTCGTCATTCCTTCTTTGGCACTTGGAAGCTGCGGTTTTTCTTTTCAATATCGGAATCCACCAACTTTTTGTTAACAATCTAGCAAGATGCCTTCACTGTAGTAATATAATCTGGTCAAGTTTATTGAAATGGTGATTGTATTTCCTCGAGGGTTCACCCTTTAGTTTCAGGCACCCATAGTGCAACAAATACAACAGTAAAAGCAACAACAAGAGAATAAAACCAAAAAGTCCTGGAAGTGCTCCACTCTAGATGTATTGATACATGTACATCTGCCACCATGCAGGCTTGGAAACTCTGCCCATGACAGATAACCAAATGATGAGATATCCAGTGAGGTTCATCGCCGAACCCATAGTGATAACCACCCATGGTGCACTGAACTCATTGATGAGAACGACAGTTATGCCTGCGTTTGCACCCAAGTCCTTGAAAAAAGCCTGATGTAGTGATCACCTCCTGATCATATCCCATATTTACTTTTATTGTGTGTGAATACAAACCAAAAAATATAATTTGATCCAGCAAACAAGAGAATGCAGAAGCATGCTATGACCATTATCCATCTTCCTTTCAGGCCCCGAATAACATGATTACTGAAACCTCCCATATCTGGAAACAAGCAACACTAGCATCAATCATAACCCGTATCGTTGTCCTTTCAACTGAGATAGGAAGTCACATTCCATGTACCTGTATTATGCCTTTCACGCGCCAAACTCCATTTCTAAAAACCACTATATATGAATCATCTTGATGGAGTGATTTTAGTTCCTTACGGACTTCCTCAACAGCTGCATTGTGCTCTGTTGATAATCTTTCTGCTATAATTGACTTTTTAGCTCTGGTACTACCCAAAACAAATCTTGAATCTCCAAGGTTCGCCACATAAAGAGTGTTATTTGATATAACTCCGACAAGACAACAAGATCCTATTGAAGCTATTCGAGGCTGTGCTTCCCATGATCTTGTGACAAAATGTAAAAAAATCTTCCTCAGTGGCACTGAAGGCTTTACGGAGGACCTCTGCAGACAAGTCTCCTTGCTCCAAAGCAAATTCTGCATCTGGATAAGAAATCGAGATGACCCCGACTTACAATGATCAAATGTTCCTACACAGCCAAAACCTTCTAAGAGAGCTTATAATTTTCATCATTTAGACACAAAAAATCTCTATACCATGATTAGCTTGGTTCCGAAACTTTCCATTTGACCAGGCTAACAATTATAAAAATGGCAAAGTGACTTAAACCCTATGTTTGCCCATTGAAGCCAGAAAAGGATGCCATAATAAACCCAAATTTACAAAGACGATAAAAGAATGTCATTGACAAACTGCATACAATAACACGACGTCCATAAAATATTCTTTTCAGGCATCTTAATGAACACAGAATCTGGACAGGGATTTCCATCTTTTGTCGCCCGAAGGGAAACGAGTGGAAACATGAGAATTCCCAGCATCACAAGGCGATAAAGGCCCAACTTTAAAATCGCTGCAAATAACCCAATTCAAAGGAAGCCCGACAGTCTTCATGAAAATTCTGCAGGAAGCCCTATGCACTGGCAGTCGAAGGTGAAAATTTAGAAACCAATGATTCTAGAAAAGTAATCACCATGCTCCGGGAAGATAGACCGTGGGCACCTAAAACCGCTCGTTTCATCACTTGCAATGGCATCACGCCGGTTAGCTGGTCGTGACTGCGATCCAAAAGCTTGTTCCTTTTTCGCTTCAGCAGCTGTGGCGCCAGGTAATGGAGTGGATACTACCTTCACCTTCACCTTCTTTGAATCACAAACGAAACTCCCGAGAACAATATCCGTTATGTTGCTTCCTATAGTCGATGACACAGTCTCCAGCTAATCTTGGGGAAAGCCCACATTTTCCGACCAGTTTTATCGCCGATGATAACTTCCAGAAGAGTCGCCAGACTGCACGACATGCATCAGTGCCCATTCCCGAGCATATTTGGTAATCTCTTTCGCGCCATTTACGGCAACCAGAATCTTCTCGGCACTATCCGTTATCAAAGCACGACCTTGGCGCTTTTTATGGCCATTTATGTGCTTCGAACGGTCTATGCATTGTTCCAAATAAACTTATTTCATAGATCTCCGACCCAAAACCTCCAACTCCAAGTTCATTCTCACAACTGCCTGGGCGTGAAATAGGAAATTTGCCAATATTCTCTTACGAAAAACTTCGTCAAACTATAATTGTTTCAGATAATACGCCAAGGACAGTACCGCTATAAGAGAAACTCTTCCAACGGAGAAACCTATTATTATAATGGATTTGTCTCATCGACCGTTGGCAAATGACTCTAAGCATATTGTATTGTTTAGCTCTGTAAGCTTGCCCACACACAGTCTGCACGGTGCTTGCCATTCCCAGCATAACTCCATAGGCCAATCCTTGAATTCCCATGCTAGCTATGGATGCTCCTGTGAGTTCCAACTCCCCAAGGTGACCAACAAACATTTGAGATATGGCATTGAGCACAAAATTGAAAATGCTAACAACTATTGAAGGGCCCAAAAGAATCCAAAGTTTTATGTTAAATCTCCACTGATTTCAATGACCTGATCTTGACAATCGTATCCATCCATTTATTCGTATAACAAATCTTTGCCCCAAAAGTTGATACCTTTGTCTCAATACCACACGCACCAATTGGATTCTCTAGTCCATTGGAACACACAATAATTGTTTTTGCCTTATGGAGTTAAACACTGAAACTACCACTTCTTCAGTTTCATCTAAACAAGCCACATAATCTCGTTTGGCCCTTTGTATAATTCAAACAATTTCATCCTTTATTACATCATGCTTCACAGTGAATGGATGGTTTTCGTGTTCTTCCTCATCATCTCCAACAAGATTAAGACTTTCATGAACACCATAATGAGAAGAGCCATTATGTGCAATATTTAGTGTCTCACCATCAATAGACCCATCGTCCAGCTCCACAGACTTCTGTTTCTCAGCATTTCCAGACACAAAAACATGCACAGCAACAAGATCTCCATGCAGTTCCCTCTTCAATTGCATTTGTTGAGAGATGTTCTTTATAAATAAATTCCTTGTGAGAGGTTGCTTGGGATTGTTCATCAATTACTGTATCTTCACTATATATTGTCATGTCAATTTCCGACTGTATTATTTGAGAGTTTATCAAAACAAACCAGGGAGCTGCACAACTCAGTAAAAGATGCATCATGACTCCAAAAATGACTGAAATATTCAACAACATTTAACACCATGACTGCCTCACGATCACTTGGTGATGGACCAAAAGATAGGCACTTTTCAAAATCCTTTGCCAATGCATAGCCTAGAGGATCCACTGAAGAAAATGCAGATCCACTCACTACAATAATAGGCATTGTCCCTTCCAAATTCTCATATAGCCATCCTTAAACGCCTCCAATTTTGTTGGTTTGATCGTACTTGAACCTTGGGAAGTGTAGTCGATTTCGCTATCTGTTACAATAGGGTAAGTGTCACATCGTTTCCTGCATCAAGCAAGCCAAACACGATTGTTATCCCACAGAAGCCATCCAAGGAAATCGGCAGTCCCATCGCTTCTATCACTCCCCTACAGTTCACAAAGGGGACTCCCGATGCAGAGTGGATTTTTGCCGAGGAACTGATGCCCATTACTATAGAAGAGTTGCCTCCGAACAAATTTTTCTTCGATAAGAAGAGAAAGGTTGTCGTGAAGCAAGATATTTACCGAGAAGCGGGCACAGTAGCCAAAAAATTCAAAATCCTAGCCGATGGGAAGGCCATGAGAAAGGAGGAATTCACCACCCAGATAGTAGGGATGTTGGGGGATTTTGCTACATCCAACCAATTTTCCGTCGGATCTCTAAAAGAACAGTTAAAGCGGAAGAACCATTTACTCAGAACATTGGAGGCTAAGCTAGCTATAGCAGAGGAAAATTCCAGAGATCAGGTGAACATAGGTCTAGAGCAAGCCAGTGCAGCCAATCAAAGGGAAATCGAGTGGCTCAGATCCGATCTCGAGAAAATACATCAGTTGGCCCAGACCAGCTAAGCTTGGGTAAGCCAACAAGAAGAACTGATCAGGCAGTTATAGGTAAAGTTGAATTTTGCCAAAAGCCAGGTTATAGATATCGGGATATTCAAATCCCAATTCATTGAAATCCAAAAAAGAGTGTCAGTAGCTCAACAAAATTTACTTGGTAAAGTTGAGGCCATCCAAAAACATTGCCAGACCATTGACCAAGTATTGGAAGGCATTTCTTTGAGAGAAAGAGAAGCTAGGGAAGCTTGGGTCGATTTCCAAGAGGCTATTATAGCATTGAAGAGAAAAGAAATGGTCAGCAGTTCCAGGTTTTCCATCCCAGAGAAAACTAGAGGTAATATCTTGTTGAAGGCGTGGGAGCGTAATATGTCAGAAGGCAGAGAACGAGCTAAAGAAATGAGAAATTCTTGTGAAGAAACTTTCGGCTTGATAAATGAAAGTTTGTTGGATGTCGATAGGGAAATAAATGTTGGGACACTAGGCGATATCGATATAGCCAAGCACCTGCCTAATATTAAGGAGAACGAGGGAAAAGAGTAGGCTGAAATATCACAGATAAGACACATTGATATAGTCCAAGTGGATAAATGGCTAATAAAACCAAGTGTACAATTATGTTATATCATTACTGAAGACCGACAAGTAGGGGGGAGGTTTCCACAACTAGTGAAGGATTGTTACGCTTTTGAGGCAAATAACCAAGAAGAGCCTTCCTGGTTGATAGCCCAATTGGTGGAGAGGTGTGTCACTTGCACCAAGTAGGCGAAGGGGCAGGTTTCCGATGTGAAATAATGACAAGTGTCTTTCTATTCTATTTTCAGTACCCGAAGAGTAAAGAAAGGAAGGTTCTCTACCTGCATGAAGGAGGACAAAGACAAAGAAGCGAAATGCTTAAATTTCCCATTTTGTAACCGAAAACTCCTGGAACGATTGAGATCTGAATGTTTAGAAGTTGTATAAACAGGCATTTTTGAAAGAGAAAAGGGCTGGACATTTCTTGGCCGATTGTAATAGAGACTTTCTTCCTCTTGAAAATTAATACAAAGCAATCCGAAGATTCTTGATTCCGTGAAGACTGAGTTATGAGTTTTGTTTTCTCTGTTATCTTATATTAAGTTTCATTTCGCATATATATTTCTGATGAATGGTTAGCAACAATTTAGTGCAACTTGTATTGTGGTGACCAACTTTTAGTCATCTAATCACTTGTAGTTTTTCCTTTGTATCGGCTATCAGCAGGTATAAGACCTGTGATTTTTTTTGATCTCCATATTTTATGCTTCGTCAGATTACTTCTTGTCTTTTTTTTCTTCTTTTGTTTACAAGGAAAGATTCTCCCTTGATAGGAGCCTCACATTGTCGACTGCTTAATGTTTTCTCGCATTTCATACAGGATTCTTTAAAAAGTTAACTCAGTTACGGGAGAAGGCCTTTGGTTAAGATTCTCGCATTTCAAAAGTTCTCTTTTATACAGTTAAAAAATAATTGAAGTGGTGTTTTAAACCTTGAACTTTCTTTTCATTTCTTCTTCCTTCATGACTGTGCCCTTTGTAAGACAACCCAACATTTAACCCGACCTATCGGATCAAACCAACATCACTTTGAACCTATTTGAAACCATACTTAAAACCGCCATCACCCAGTTCAAACTCGAATGTTCATGGGCCGCAATTGAATGGGATATAAGCATCCATGAACATTTGTAAGCGAGACAAAGACAACTTAGAAATCAACCTTAGCTTCCTCTTTCCCGAAGGTTGTTTTTTCCCCTTTTTATCTTTTACTCACTTCGGATGCCTAGACCCTGTACTTTTTAGCCTTAAGTACAGACTCTGGAACAACACATCTCATTATTCCACAACTAAGCATGGGCTCTCTTACTTTGCATAGCATCTTCCCATGAGATATTTCACCATAAGGGGACCACTTTGGAATTCATACATATTTACTTCTTATCAACCATGAAAAAAATAAAATGAGTCATATTTACATCAAACAATATTGGGTCCATTACCCAAAACTTTTTGCTACAAGGCTTTCTTTAAGGGTTGACATCAATGACAACCAACATTAATCAACAATCTCCCCCTTTGGCATTGATGGAAACACTCTGATGCAATACTGAAATCATATCACTCATGCTCCCCTTGGAATCATGCCTCTGTCCTCTACATATGATAAATCTATCTCTTTCCTCTGCATCTGATAAATCTCTCCCTCTTTTTCATCAATGGAAAAGGTATCTTTCCATCCATGGATGCTCCCCCTGACTGAACTTTTCTCTTATGGTGCTTCGTCATGTATATCTAAGAAATATAAGATAAGCATTAAAAAAACATTCATTTTGGAGTAGAAATAACTCCAAGTCTTTGGTGAAGATATTCAAAGGCTTCTCGTGGAAGTGGTTTTGTAAATATGTATGCCACTTGTTCTTTTGTGCCCACATACTCAACTACAATGTTCTTTTCTGCAACCTGTTCCTGTAGAAAGTGATACTTGACTGGAATGTGCTTCATCTTGGAGTGCATCACCGAGTTTTTTGAGATACTAATGGCACTTGTATTATGACAATATATTGGAATGGGATCATCATACTCAACTGATATATATGTCAAAGTTTGTTTCATCCAAAGAACCCGTGTACAACATGTTGCTGCTGCAATATAATCTGCCTCGGCTGTAGATAGAGATATTGATGATTGTTTCTTGCTTAGACATGATACCAAACAGTCACCTAAGTAGAACGTTGATCCACTGGTGCTTCATCAGTCATCAATACAACCTACCCAATCTACATCAGTGTAGGCAATAAGTGATAGATCTTTTCCTTTTGGATACCATAATCCAAACTCTTATGTTCCTTTGAGATATATGAAGATCCTCTTTACTGCTAA